>SJYT01074131.1:16287-83682 GCA_006410635.1 Cephalophus harveyi | reverse complement strand
GAGGAGGGGCAAATAGCTTAGCCTTATCAGAGAACAGAGGACGGATATGGCACCCATGCAAGGGCTGGGGTGTCTTTCAGGGCGTGCCCACCAATAGATTTTCACACATATGACCCATTTTTATTTATATATTTCTTTGCTGCATGGCACAGCATGCAGGATCTTAGTTCCCCAACCTGGGATTAAATCTGCCCCCCCTCCCCCCGCCCCCGGCCCTGCATTGGAAGCACTGAGTCTTAACCACCAGATTGCCAGGGAAGTCCTGCACATGACTCATTTTGAAAGTGAAAGTAAAAGTCGCTCAGTCCTGTCCATACTGGAGTGGGTTTCCTTTCCCTTCTCCAGGGGATCTTCCCAGCCCAGGGATTGAACCCAGGTCTCCCGCGTTGCAGGCGGATTCTTTACCAGCTGAGCCACAGGGAATCATTCATTATTCCCTGTTGTGTTTGTGTCTGGTTAACACTTGGCCTCCCATTCCTACCTCTTCCTAGTGGTCTTGTTAGACTGCTGTGATTGGAAAACTGAAAAGGACGCCTCCTTGGCCCCCTTACAGCAGAGGCTGTGTGTGAGCATGGGGGGTACAGCAATTAGAGGCACCTTGGCAGGTCTGGAGGTTCTCTATAGCTGCTTTGGACTGTCTGAGGCCGGCAAGCCTGGTTGTGGAAATGCAACCGCATTTCAGGGTTGAGTCTTCCAACTCGGGATAAGGGGAGGCAGCAGCACCATCCTGGCTCCCTGGCCCGGCTACGGAAGCAAGGTCCTGAGCCCAGGGCTCCCAGTGATCCCTCCCCTACACTCATGTACTTTTTGCTGCCATAACCAAGTGCCACGGACTAAGAGACATTAAACAACACAGCTTTGTTCTCTTAACGCTGGAAGTCAGAAGTCCAAAAACGCACTAGACAAAAAGTCAAGGTCAGCAGGCCTGTGTTCCACCTGATGCTCTAGTGGAGAAGCCATTTCCTTGCCTTTTCCCATGTCTGTAGGGTGCCTGCATTCCTTAGGTCACGGCCCTTTCCTCCACACGCAAACCAGCTCGTACTTCTGTCTTCCCATTTCTTTCCCTTTCTTTCTTTTTTTCTGACGCTGCTCTCCTGCCTCCCTCTTATATTAATATAACCTCCCTAGTGGTTATGTTGGGACCACCTGGATAATCAAGGATAATCTCCCCATCTCAAGACTTTTTTTCTTAAGTGAAGTATAGTTGATTTATGTGCTTCCCTGATAGCTCAGTTGGTAAAGAATCTGCCTGCAATGCTGGAGACCCCGGTTCGATCCTTGGGTTGGGATGATCCCCTGGAGAAGAGAAATAGTTGATTTATAATATTGTTAGCTTCGGGTGTACAGCACAGTGATTCAGGGTTTTTTTCCAGATTGTTTGTAATTATAGGGTATTACAAGACAGTGAATATACTTCCCTGTGCTGTACAATGAATCTTTGCTACAGTTATCTATTTCTCGCATAGTTGTTTGTATTTGCTAATCCCATACTCCTAATCTGTCCCTCCCTTCTTCCCTCTTCACTTTGGTAACCATAAATTTGTTTCCTATGTCTGTGAGTCTGTTTCCGTTTTGTATATAGATTCTGCTGCTGCTGCTAAGTCACTTCAGTCATGTCCAACTCTGTGCAACCCCACAGACGGCAGCCCATCAGGCTCCCCCATCCCTGGGATTCTCCAGGCAAGAACACTGGAGTGGGTTACATTTCCTTCTCCAATGCATGAAAGTGAGAAGTGAAAGTGACGTCGCTCAGTCGTGTCCTACTCTTAGCGACCCCATGGACTGCAGCCCACCAGGCTCCTCTGTCCATGGGATTTCCCAGGCAAGAGTACTGGAGTGGGGTTCCATTGCCTTCTCTGGTATATAGATTCACTGTCACTTATATTATTTTTAGATTTCACATATAAATGATGTGATATATCATTTGTCTTTCTCTGATTTACTTCACTAAGTATGATATTCTCTAGGCCCATCCAGGTTACTGCAAATTGCAATCTTTCATTCTTTTTATGGCTTATATTTAGGTCTTTAAACCATTTTGAGTTTATTTTGGTGTATGCTGTGAGGGAGTGTTTTACCTTTGTTGATTTACATGAGACTGTCCAGCTTTCCCATCACCGCTTGTTGAAGACACTCCCTTTTCTCCATTGTATATTCTTGCCTCTTTTCATAGATTAATTGACCATAGATGCATGTGCTTATTTCTGGGCTCTCTATTCTGTTCCATTGAACCATATGTCTGATTTTGTGCCCAAACTATGCTGTTTTAATTACTGTTGTTTTGTAGTGTAGTCTGAAGTCTAGAAGGGTTATTCCTCTAACTTTGTTCTTTTTTCTTCAGGACTGCTTTGGCAATTCTGGGCCTTTTGTGATTTCCAGTATATATTTTAGGGATATTTGTTCTAGTTCTCTAAAAAATGTCATGGGTATTTTGCTAGGGATTGCATTAAATTGGTAAATTGCTTTGGGCAGTATGGCCATTTTAACAAACATTAATTCTTCAAATCCAAGAACTAATGGATATCTTTCCATTTCTTTGAGTCATCTTCAGTTTCTTTTATCAATGTTTAATAGTTTTCAAAATATACGTATTTTACCTCCTTGTCTAAGTTTATTCCTAGATATTTTTAATGCAGTTTTAAATGAAATTGTTTCGTTTGTTTCTCTTTCCAGTATTTCATTATTAGTGTAAAGAAATGCAAAAGATTTCTGTATATCAACTTTATATCCTGCTGCCTTGCTGAATTCATTTATTCTAATAGTTTTGTGTGCAGACTTGTTTTCTGTATAGAGTATTATGTCATCTGCAAACAGTGACAGTTTTACCTCTTCCTTCTGATTTGGATACCTTTTATTTTTTTATCTTGTCTGATTGCTCTGGCTAGGACTTCCAGTACTATGTGGAATAGAAGTGGTGAGGGTGGGCATCCTTGTCTTCTTCCTGAATTTAATAGGAAGGCTTTCAGGTTTTCACTATTGAGTATCATGTTGGTTGTGGGTTTGTTATAAATGGCTTTTATTATGTTTAGATATGTTCCCTCTATACCCGCTTTGATGAGATCTGCAAAGTCTCCTTTACCATTATAAGGTAGTATTCAAAGGTTCTAGAAGTTAGTATGGGGATACTGAGGGGAGCAGGGGGCATTATTCAGCCTACTATAATGCCTTTCTAAAGTTGTCAAGGTAGCAGGCTCCTGGCTGATCAGTTCTATAGTATTCTGAGAAGTCATTTCTGGAGACCCAACCTTACGCCTCCTCCTTCAGCTCTTCCAGTGATTTGGAAACACCCAGTAAGTACCCTGTGTTCATTCTTTTTCTGCTTAAAATACAGTAGCTTCTGTTTCCTTCACCCAACTATGACTAAAATACCAATTATCCTTCAAGTCTCTGTTTATCTTTGGGAAGACTTCCCCAATTCCTCCAAAATTCCTTCTCTCTACTCTAGACCCCACAAGCCCTCCTAAATCAAATCTCCCTAGTACACCATGACCCCTCCATGGGGTCAAATGAAATGGAAGTCTGCAAATGAACCAAAGGTCATCAGCTGGGATCAACTTCATAAACATTAAGCTTTGGATGTGGGCCGAGGCAGGCGTGACCTGAGAAGGACTGGGATTAGCCAGGGTGGGGCCGTGCTGTCTGGGCAGCTAGCAACACAAGAAGGGAAGCCTGGGATAGGAATGCTGTCTCAACCTTACAAAACTCCTGGGACAAAAAAAAAAAAAAAAAAAAGAAGGGTATTTTCAGATACAGAAGGAAGTAGGCATGTGGATACACATGAAACAGTACATTCTTCAGGTCCAGGGTTGCTCTCCAGTCTGGGGCTTCATGGCCCTTAATCCAGAAATGCAGAAACAATGGCACATGGCAGAAAGGACAGGCCCTGATCCTCAGGAAAATGTGGAGGGTCAAATCTAGAAAGCAAACAATGAGCAGAAGCTGCATTTCCCTTGACAAGGTAGCAAAGGGAACAGGCCAGGTGATGTCCTGGGCCTATGGGAGGCCCTGCCCCTACCAGCAGTCTGGCCCAGTACCCAGAAGGGCATGCCCATGCCTGGGTATCAATGGAGCAAGGAAACAAGTGTCAGATGCATGGAACACATCAAAGACGACTCTTCATGCCACCTTAGATGACATGCATGTGAAGATGGGACAACAGGGAAAGAGAGCCCGGCAGAAGGCCACCTCCACTGGCAGGCAAGAACTTAAAAGCCCAAACTAGAAAATGCAGAGGTTCCATTCTGCCCGTGGCTATCGTGTCCTGTGGCATCACACAGACGCCATGCCCTCCCCAGGCCTCCCCCTGTCTACACAGGGGGAACAGTAGACTCTATGGAAGGGTTCAGGGAAACCAGGAAACCAAGAAAGCGCTATGCAAAGCAGGGGGTTAGGGAAGACAGAGGAGTGGGAGACACAGATCCTACGCCATGGCAGGAAAGAGGCTCCAGCTGAGGAGAAGGCCTGGGAGGCCTGGGTGTCACTAATGAGGTCCCAGCAGACAAGGCTGGGCATGAGTGAGCTGAAGGATCCAGCCCTCCTCCATCTCGATGCTCGGCACACTTCAAATTAATAATTAAAATGCTTCCTGTCAGATTCCAGCCTGACACGTAATTAGAGCAGCTTCAGGCTTTAGGCAATGGTGATGAAAACAGTTCTTGTTAGAAAGAGACTTTTCTGGGGATCAGCTGGATGAGGATAGAATCCTCCTCCCCGGATTTTGCCATCAGGGCCTCCCTCCATCTGCATTCCAGATAGATATAGACAGGGGTTTTCCTTGCAGCCTGGGGAGGGGCAGGGGCATGGAAAGGAACATCCATTTCCCCTCTACCTGCTCCAGGAGGAGGCTGGACAAAGTGCCATCGTAGCTGACATGAGAGGGCAAAGCAGGGGTCTGTGCAGAAGGAGGGAAGGTGGGGATTCCTTGGACTTTCAAAGTCCAGACAGATAAATCCGGGTCCTGCTGCAGGTTCTGAATGCCGCTCCATCCTGTGCACACAAGATATTACTATCATAGCCTTTCTTCCTAGCGCTGCTGGGTAGTTGCTGAGCTCAGCCACCAGCTCTTAAGAGGTCGAGGCATCTCAGGCCCCTCCCCACCTATTCCCTGGCATCTACCACCTTCTTCTAGAGCAAAGACCTTCCTATCAACAAAGTGGGGTGTGGACCCCAGAGTTCTAGCTCCCAGCCCCTGGATTTCCTCAGCCTCTCAGGAGCAAAGCTTGGAGGTGCTATCCATGGTTCCACAGAAACTTCCAGTTTCAGGCTCTTCTCCTAGCAATTCTCCCAGAGCCTCAGCCAGTCAACCCCTTCCTCCAGAGTCCAGTCCCCGAGCTCTGTCAAACCATCCTACCTGCTCACCTGCCACCCAGCCTGGCGCCCTCAACAGTGTGAAGGGACCACCACTGCTAAGCTCATTTAGGAGAGTCCCAAGTGCCTACCCAGGGGCTTCACCCTGCTGGTTCTGCCCTTAGGAGCTCGGCAATCAGCACTCATGCCGAAGCTACCTATTAGAAGAAAATCATTTTAAAGTAATGTTGTGTTGCTTCATTGAAGTTGCCTTCATAAATATTTCAAAGGTGTTTATTAGGAACACCACAGGAACAGAGAAGAGGCCGTGGAGACTGAGAGAAGAGATGCCTCGTGAGGTCTCAGCTGCCTCTGCCACCACCACCAATGAAGCATCTGCCCCCTCGGAGGGCCTGGCCCTGTGGGGGCTGCAAAGAGGAGAAGCTCACTTTGCTGGGTTGCCCTCCCCCGCCTTGGGGAGGCAGCTAATCTGAAGCCATGTACCTGGCCTCAGATTGAAGCAACCCCAGGAGGTAATATAACGGAGTCCTGTGGACCCAGCACTGCGCTGGTGCCTCCTAGGTCCTCCTCTGAGTGCTGTTCCCAGCTGCTGGACAGTTGTTCCCCTCCTCTGACTCAGGCTTCCCTGTGGCTCAGTTGGTAAGGAATCTGCCTGCAATGTGGGAGACCTGGGTTTGATCTCCCGGTTGGGAAGTTCCCCTGGAGAAGGGAAAGGCTACCCACTCCAGTATTCTGGCCTGGAGAATTGCCTAGGTCACAAAGAGTTGGACAAGACTGAGTGATTTCCACTTTCACCTTCTGACCCGGTGGTACAGGGGAAAGAGCTGGGAGGTCCCTTTCTGGGCAGGCTGATGTACCCAGATTTGTGGCTGCTGTCCTTCACTCTGCTCTCCCCTCCCCACTCCCTCATTTACTGCCCTCTCCCCAAGCACATACCCATCCAGGACCACATCAGACTAGGAGCAGCAAAGCCAGAGCAGGTGCACAGGGCCAAACAACCAACCCCAGGAGCCTCTCAGCCCAGGCATCTCAGCCTTGTCTTGCCCCGCTCCATTGGGCAGGGAGAGCGCAGCCCAGGATCCTGAAGAGGTGGTAAGAATGGTGTCTTCTTTCCCTTCTTCTCTCTGTGGGGGTGGGGCAGGGCTGGAGACACCACGACTGCCTCTGATACAGCTCCTCCCCTTGGGAAAGAGCCTCTTTCTCTTCCTCAAGCCAACGCCAACAAGTCAATTAAACCCCGAGAAAGCAGATTCGATCTGCAGGCCAAGGGATTATATTGATCTGCAATGCTGGTACCCTGGGGGCCATGGCTGCCTCCCCTCGAGCCTGGAGCTCCTCTTCTGCCATCTTCAACTGAGACAAGAGCAATCCTCCCCACCGCCACCTCCATCCTCCTGCATCCCTCCACCCCCGCCGCACCCTGTCTGATGGCCTATCCCCTCTCTGTTGGTCTCAGGTCAAATCTCTCTTGTTTGTGCAGGCTGAGCCTGAGGCCATCTGTTTAGACCTATCCATTCACTCGGCTTAAGTGCAGGTGAGGTGCCCCTTGAAACCTCAGTCCTTTGGGCAATCTCTCTTCATCCTCAGTCAACCAGAGAAGGGGGGACTGTTTTTGACCCCATTTTGCAGAAGTGATCTGCAAGGACACAGAGTAGCCAGCACCCCAAGGGTTAGAAGGTAGCATTCCCCACATAGAATATGGGGGTGGGTGAACGGAGCTCAGGGAACCTTCCATGGTAAATAAAAAGGAGAAAGACTTGCAATTACCATATCAATTGTTTCTGGGTAAATAGGGGCTTCTAAGAGATTTTTAAAATAGATTACTCCTTTAAATAGGTTAGGCACCCTTTGACAGCCTCATTTACATTATTCCTTTGCTGGGAAATCCTTTTTTTTTTTTTTTTTTCTGGGCATAGTGCAGAAGTCAACTTCAGCCTCAGTGTGAATTCCATTCAGAGACTGGAGGAATGTGGTCTGGGTACTTAGTGGAGGACAGGGGCTGTTCTGCACCCCAGGCTGGGCGAGGCAAATCCAGAACTACTCTGGGGAGAAGTAGATGAACTTCCAGAGAGCAGCAAAGGAGCCAGGGCTTTATAATGGCTGTGAAACATTTGAGGTGCAGTCAGGGATCCAGGGGATTCACAGCAGGGAGTGCGTAGGATTTACACAGGCAGAGAAAAGAGGGGGCAGATTCAGTGAGGCAAGAGCTTGAGCAAAGGCTTATAAACAGGATTGAATATGGCCCATCCAACTCTCCCCACCCCATCAGTCATCTGTGGCCCCTTCTCCCTCATCACCCATCCTCCAGAGAGAGCGAAATGGACTCCTCTCCCAGCACTAATGAGCCCACTCCACAAATGTCCCACGTCTGGAGTCCCTGGCGCACCTTCTCTTGCAGTGGTGGTGGTGTTGAGTCATTAAGTCATGTTTGACTCTTTTTGACCCCATGGACTGGAGCCCACCAGGCTCCTTCTGTTCATGAGATTTCCCAGGCAAGAATACTGGAGTGGGTTGCCATTTCCTTTTCCATGGGATCTTCCTGATCCAGGAATTGAACCCAAGTCTCCTAAATTGGCAGGCGGATTCTTTTACTGCCGAACCACCAGGGAAGCCCACATTCTTTTGCAGGGCTGACCCCTATCCTCCCGGCTGCATTAGGTGGGTGGACACGCAGAAGGGCAGCCTGGACGGAGATACCAAGGAAATCAGCACCCTGGCCATGCTTCCCATGTCACAAGCCCTTGGCGTGGTCAACCATGGAGGCTAAGCTCCCTCTGCAACTTGGCCAGCTTCGGGTTCTCAGAATGTTTGCTGATGTGCCCACCAGTGAGCATATAGACTTCAAGCCGTTATGAAAGCTATAGAAATAAGAAGTAGCGTATTCATTCATTAGCAACAAGTTATGTTAGCAAATAAAGCTAAATGTCAGTTCAGTGGCCAGCAGAGATACATGTTGGTCCCTTCCCCCAGTGCCCTGAGAGTGAGGGTCACATTCTGCAGGCACTGTTTCAGAGAGGATATTGAAACACAAGGGGGCTTCCCAGGTTGCGCAGCGGTAGAGAAATCACCTGCCAATGCAGGAGCCTTAGGAGACATGGGTTCGATCCCTGGGTTGGAAAGATTCCCGGAAGTAGGAAATGGCAACCCACTCTAGTATTCTTGCCTGGAGAACCCATGGACAGAGGAGCCTGGCAGGTTACAGTCCATGGGGTTGCAAAGAGTTTGGACACGACTGAAAGACTGAGCATGCACACTGAAACACAAGAGGCAGGAAGGGAAGGAGATAGGGTGCAGACTAGCACCCCAGGAGCCTGGCAACCTGAATTATGGGACCAGACAGGTAGACTCCAGATAGCTAAGCTTTGAGACTGAGGGAGGGCTAGAGGCCAGAGACCACTCAGGAGGGTGGTGGAAGGCAGCGGTAGAGGAAAGATGCTATCCTCTGGCCACTTTGGCTGCAGCAGGTCTGCAGAACAGATTGGCCACAGAATATCCTGGGGCAGAAGCAAGTTTGAGGCAGGGAGGAAAGGAAGCAGGAAGAGCGTGAAGGCTGCTTTCTTGAGCCTGGCACACATGCACAGCCTGCTGGGCTGCAGCGAGCAGGACAGATGGTCCTTCCCTTCGTGGTGCTGGAGGGAGGGAGGGAACCAGGACCAGCCGCATGACTGCGCACATCTGGAGGCCTGGGGTCAAAGAGGGAAAGAGAGGGAGAAGGGGAGGCAGTCGGAGGAAAAGGAGGGAGCCCCCTATCTCCTGTCCTCAGGCTGAGGGGTGCTGCAGGTCATCCCTGGAGCCCCCTCTTTTCTCACTTCCCCAGAGCCTGGGTGCCTGGTCTGACCAAGAGTGGGAACTTAGGGTTCCTGCTCTCCTCTGGGCCCCACAACAGAAGGAACAGGCCCTCTTCTCCACACTAAACAACATCCCTCCCCTTAACCTTCCTTGCACCTGTATTTTCTGTTCTTCCTTTAGTGAGAAAACAAACACTCTTTGGTCTGATTCAGTCTCACTGAGAACAGCTGTCTTGTCTCTTGCCCCTGGTCTCAGAAGCCTCTGCTCTGGGCTGTCTCTCTGAATCCTGTTTTGCATTAACTTGTAAGGTAGGCTCAAGCCCCTGGGGTACACACATCAGCTATTTAGCAGTGATCTCATCTGGCTGCATCAAAACTTCTAGGGATGGGGCCTGGGGAACTGCTATTATTAAAACTTCCTTAAGTGACTCTAAGGTGCAGCCAGGGTTAAGAACCAGTGGACTGCTGTGATGTGGAGCAGGAGCGTGGTGCCCAGGATTATCTATTAGGGGCTGAAACATTTTGATCCATGGGCCTCCATCCAGAAGGGACAATGAGGAAACGGGTCCAGAGGAGGGCAGTGGGGGTAAGGAAATCATATCAGCTGAGGGAGCTTGAGGGGAGGGGGCGATTTTACTGCTCAGGTGCTGCGGAAAGGCTGGGAACAAGGTCACAGCCCCTCTGCTTCTGAGGGCTGGGGTGTGTGTGCCCCGGGAGGCCCAGCTCTAACAGTTCCCTGTGCTCTAACAGGCTCCACCTCATTAGTGCTGAGATAGTGTCACCGTAATTACCTGGAGCTGGTAGAGCCAAATGGCAGGTCACAAACACCCTCAGAAACAAGTGCAGAAAATTGAATGTGCCCTGAGGCACCTGCATCTAAGTGAGATGCTGATGAGTGTGGCCCCATCCATTGTAGTCAGGTATGCATGCTGGATGCACCTTTCAGCCCAAAGCCCACCCACCCATCAAGAGGCAGACACGCTCACCTCTAAGACTGGGGTCCTAGAACCATGAAGACCCCCTAGCTCCTGCGGAATTGAGGTGGGGCCCCCGCAAGTTAGGTGTTGAAGGGTAAGGCAGTGCAGGGTAGGTGGGGGAGGAAAAGAGGTCCGCAGGCCTCATCTGCTGCTGGGTCAAGCTCCACTGAGTCTAGGTGCCTGGCTGGTGTGGCAATTCCTGGCACCCTTGCTGCCCTGTCTAGAATTGTTTTGCCAGAGGCCCTAAGTGCTCTTCACTAGCACGTTCTTCCTGCCACGAGGACTGGCTGTAAAGGCAGCCCAAACAAGTGGCAACTCTACCAACATTTAATATCTACAGGCCTATGGGCCAGTGATTTGTATGAGGCTCCATACTGTAGCAACTGGAACACAAGGCTGCAGTATTTGTCTCCAAACTGTAGAACCTGCCAAAGTCTATTCTAGAACAGCAGTGCTAGGAGATACTATGTAGCCATTTAGAAAGAAGGAAGGAGGTCTCTGCAAAAAGCTAGACACAAAATAGTATATAAGGTAGGATCCATTTATATTAAGTTCAAGAACAAGCAAAACGAATAGATGGTGAAAACAGCCAGAGCAGTCTCTCTGGGTGGGGCCATTGACTAGGCAGGGTCAGGAGGGAACTTTCTGGATCCTGAAAATGTTCTATATCTTGATCTGGGTGATATTTACATGGTGATGTAAACACTTTTTAAAAAATTCACAGAGCCATCCACTGAGGACTAGCATCTTTTTTACACACTAGGTGTATGAGACACCTCAACATAAAAAGTAAAGAGGACTGACCTGAGAAAATGGTAAATAAAACGGGAAAAAAAGGTGTAGAACAGAATTTGTGATTTCATTTTTATAAATGAGTAAGCCTGGGAAAAAGTCTGGAATGATAGCAAACTGTTAGTAGTACTTTCCCCTGAGTGAGGGGATTGGAGGTGAAGACAACCAGTTTCTACATTTCTATATTATTTGCATTTGTGGTGTTTGAATCCTTGTCCCTCATACCTCCTCCACGTTCCAGCCGCTCATTTCATGGCGGCTCCACTCCAGGTCATCTGAGCGTCCTGCACTTGGAGGCCGGGGTTCGGGGCTATTCAGGGCTATCTTTGGCTTCATGTCTCAGTTTAAGACTTGCATTAAGATCTTTGGCTGTTGCCCCGCTCAGCATTTGCAGGATCTGGGACTTCCCTAACGGTCCAGTAATGAAGACTCTATGCTTCCACTACAGGGGGTGCTGGTTCAAGTCTTGGTCAGGGAACTAAGATCCCGCTCATTGGGAAGATTCCCTGGAGAAGAAAATGGCAGTCCATTCCAGTATTCCTGCCTGGAAAATTCCTTGGACAGAGGAAACGGGTGGGTAAATCCATGCAGTGGCGAAGAGTCAGATACGACCTAGTGACTCAACAACTGTTCCTTGGCCCACATGTACCAGCATCCCACTAGGCAACCACCTCCTGGGATGAGCCAGGTCAAGTGCCTCTGCCTGAACAGACACCATGGAAGGCGCTGTCCGTGCTTGTGAGAGAGCGCTCTAAAGAGGAAGAGAGCAGGGAGAGAAAGGCAGGGTGACTCAGGCCCGCCAGCCATTCTGTTTGAATCCTGACACCCAGGCTCCTCCTCCTGAACGGTCAGAGCTACTAATGGGTCTTCACAGCCTTGGTTACAAATGTTCCTGGAGGTGAATTCCGGTCACACCTCAAGCCAGGAAAATGAACCCTGCTCTGTCCCCTCTTTAATATGGATGTGACACCTGCAGGCTACAGCTTGTCGCACTGTGAGAATTATTTCTCCATTAAAATGCAGGAGTTGGAGCTTTGCCCAGGAAGAGCAGCTAAAAATACTGCTCTCTGGGGGCACCAGCTACTGGGGGGGGAGTGGGCAGTGAATGGCCACTTCCTCACCCTGCAGCCCCTAGGGAAGTCCCACACCTGCTGGGTCCCTCCCTCAAGCATCTGATACAGCATCGTGTTTGAGCCATCTCCCAGCCCTGTCCGAAAGAAAAAGCACCCACTTGCCCTGGGTCACTGTGCTCCATCTACAAAATCGCCGAGGGAGCCAGTGCGTGCAACCCGACTGCAGGGAGGGGAAGATAAGCCATCCTGTGTGTCCAGCACTTTATAGTTTGTAGTGTCCTCTTCCTATGCTGTCCAGCCCTCACAACAATCCCACGAAACGTGAGCTACTATCGTCCCTACTGTACTGGTGTGGTTGATGCCTGGTGAGGTGAGGTCACGCGCAAGAGTGCAGGGGGAGACAAGGGGCAAAAGACAGAGCCTCGGCAAAAGGTTTTTGAATCTAAAACCTACCCACAGCACCAGTGAAGGGGCCTTCTAGTAAGGTGACTTAGACTCACTCCTAGGGCCATCGACTTTAGAAGAAGCACCCTTTGCAAAGAATTCCACATACCTTTCCAAAGGGCACTCATCACCCCTTCTTTTTAAAAATATTTTGCTGTTTTTAAAGTTTTTATTTGGCCACATGGCATGTGGGATTTTAATTCCTTGACCAGGGTTTGAACCCATGACCCCTACATTCAAAGCACAGCATCTTAACCACTGGACCACCAGGGAAGTCCCTTCACCCCTTCTTAACAGATAAGGAAATGAAGGTTCAGAGGGATGAAGGACTTAGTCACAAGTCAGTAGCAGAGCCAGGAACAAAAGTCAAAAAGGAAAACAAGAAAAAAAATTAAAAAACAAAAGTCAAGCGTCCTGACCCCCTGCCTGAGCTCTTCCTGCTGCCCTAGGGCCCGCAGAGTTTGGGGACTGACTGGTGGGCCAGTTCTGAGACCCTGGCCCCCAAGGGTAAAGGAGCCCAATGCACTCTGCAGGCTCCCACATCCTTGAACCTGGTTCTCTGGAAATGGTTTGCTTGCCATGTTCACCTCCTCTTCTTAGTCTTCGAAACTGGAAGGTGGTGAAAAATCTCAGGCCCGTTTTTCATATAAGAAAACTAAGGCCCTGGGACTTCCCTGGTGGTCTAATGGTTAAGATTCCAAATGCAGGGGGCAAAGGTTCAATCCCTAATCAAGAAATTAAGATCCTGTATGCTGCACAGTGTGGCCAAAAAAATAAAAAGTCTAAAGCCCAGAGAAGTTAAATGCCCAGCTCAGGATCACAGGGCAGTGCTAAATGAGGTCTTAGACCTGGACCTCTGACTCAGGTCGGTGCCCATTCCACTGTGTCAGCCAAAAAGAGCATGTAGAGTTCCTTTTCTATGTTAGCTTCTTCCTGGGTCTCCGTTTCCCCATCCATGAAATGGGGGCATTAGGCCTTAAACAAGCCTAGAGTCTGAATCTTCTGAGATAGATATTAGGTGACACGTCTAGGAGTGGGTGGAGCCCCATACAGTGACCAAAGGGCCTGGCTTTCTGGACAGCCAGCATCCTTACCAAGTGGGTAACTGAAGTTAGAAAAGGGGCCATGGAAACCCAGGGACTTAAGGACGGTGAGAGTAAGTAGACCCAGGCACCCCGGGCCTCAAATGTCCAGGAGGGAATTCTTCCAGTCGAGCCCTGCTGCCACACAATTTACAGAGAAAAAGCTTTCTACAAAGGCATTTATTTTTCCCAAAACGCACCCCCGGTTAACAAAATTTCTCAGAGTCCCACATTTAAATTAGAAACCCCCACATCTTTCATTCCTGGTGAAGGGAGGATGTCAACAGGAGGACATCAGGTCCTCAGAAGTTCACTCCACTGGAGGCTGGGGACTGGCTGGAGACATGCCAGAAATCGTCTGCCCAGCTCCGAATAGCACCGTGGCGGGGCGGGGCTGTCCCTGCCCTCAGGCTTCCCCTGCGCTGCAGCTCTCAGCGCCCCGGGGTCTGGGCTGCCTGCCCTGCCGTGCATGCCTGGAAAGACACTTTGGAAACCATCAGATGCTCCAGTTGTGGCGAGAGGCTCTGTCTCTCTTTCCAGGTTTCTGGGCAAGGATTCGGGGTGGAATGGGAGTGAGGTATCCTGGGAACTGTGGTCCAGAAGAGGGGTTCAGCAGGAAGCAAGGCAGGAGCCCCTCGCGAGTCCCTCTTGCCTCACGGGTTTCTCCGCTGAAGGGCGCGCTCCTTAGGGAGGGGCTTGTCTTCTCGCGCAGGGTCCCCAGTACCTAACACAGTGCTGACGCCCAGGGATGCTCAGTGAACGTTACTTGGATCAATGAAAGGAAAAGCAGAGGGACAGCAGCAGATCACAAGGGGGCCCACGCAGCTGCCAAGAGACCTGGCGTGACCAGCACGTACTTCCCGTGGGGAGGGCGGGTGGAGGGTGGGGCTCACAGGGCACAGCCCAGGGCGCCCCGGAAGAGGCAGGCCGGGGGAGGTCCTCACGTGTTCCAGCACGTGCACCTGCTTGTCTGCATGCCTGGGGGAGGGGCCCTGTATCCACTTAGTGGGGGAGGGAGGAGGCTGACATTGGGGCCAGAGCCCCAGGCGACGCCTCTAGTCTGGAGGAAATGCTAAGGCTGCAGTGGCCTCGGCTGAGGAGACGGAGTTACGGACAGATGGGGGAGAAGGCTGAGAAGTGATAGCTAGTGTATCTGGACCATCGGAGACAAGGCGAGGGGAGTCTGTGTACCACATCTTTGGAGAAAAATGGCAGCCAGATGGTCCGTGTAGCATATCCATTGGGGAAATACGGCGGCAGGGAGGTCTGTGCATTGCGTCCGTAAGGAATAAAGCAGCGAGATGATTTCGGTGTCATGTCACTGGAGAAATAAGGCAGCAGGATAACTTGGGAATCGTGTCCGAGAAGTAAGGCTGCAGGGTGCTCTGTGTATCGTGTCCTTTGCAGAATGAGTAGATCCGCCAGAGTGGACGACATCTGTTGGAGGCAGGGAAGCCCCCAGCCCAGAGCTCACACTGAGGCTCCGGTGCAGCCAGAGGTGGGAGCCCCAGGCAGGGGCAGCCCAGGGCAGGAGCCTCGCGGTCAGACTATTTCTGGTCCATCATCTGCATTTCATGATAGGAAGGAAGAAAGAGGGGGGAGCGTTAAATGCGGGAGTGTGCCAGAACCCTAGGGATGTGGTCACACACTCGGGGGGTGGGGGGCGTATGTGTGAGGGGGCCGGCAGTCTGACTGGCAACCCCCACACCAAGCACTGCCCTCAAGGCTCAGATAAGACACACACAGCAGCTGGGGATCAGACTGACTATGAGGGTGCCTGGAGGAGACTGCCCAGTCCCACTGGCTTCTCTCAATCCCCCTGGGTCCAGCCACCTTGCACCCTTCCCTTCCCTTGGTCTGGAACACTCTTCCCTTCCCCATGCTGCCCCCCACCCTGTCGGTCCCGATTCATCTTCTCCACTCCATACATTCACACCCATGGCCTCGCTCTCCACCATGATTTGAATGGAGAGTTTATTTCCCGACAGGGACAACAAGGCAACCTGAAAGTTACTTAAGGCTCCATAACCTTTGGCCAAAAATTAAGGTCCCAAAATTTTTGACCTTCTAAGTGGAAGCCACTCATATTTAGTGATAAGTCTGCATCGAGAAATAGCTTGTTCAAAATACACAGACACACAGAGAAATATACATATGTTTACAAACAAATACACACAGACAGGTGTACCACCTGGTCACTTTTAATAAAGAAGAATCTCAAACTAAACTAACCTCCAACCAACCACTTCCTAATGTAACTGCTGATGTTGTGATAATCTGACCAATAACCAATAACTAACAATTATTAATCACTGACTATGTACCAGGAACGTGCCTGTCCAGCTGAAAACCCCATTTCCTAGCCTCACTTGAGTTGCAGTCATGTGACTAGGTTCTGACAAATGGATAGAAACAGGCGTGACAGGAGCTATTTCTAGTCAAGCCCTAGAAAAAAATGTCCCCTCCCTTTCCTCTTCCCTCTTCATTCTGGAGGGGGTGTGGGAGCTGGAGCAGCCACCTGGACCTGGCAATGGAAGTTTTGAGTAGAAGAAGGCAGAAGCCAGGTAGGAGCAAGCTGGTTCCAGGGTACCAGTGGCCGTAAGACAATCTTGACTCTTGTCCCGGTTAAGCCTCTATCGTATTTGCATCCTGTTACCCACTTCATGGGAAATAGATGGGGAAACAGTGGAAACAGTGTCAGACTTTATGTTTTTGGGCTCCAAAATCACTGCAGATGGTGATTGCAGCCATGAAATTAAAAGATGCTTACTCCTTGGAAGAAAAGTTATGACCAACCTAGATAGCATATTCAAAAGCAGAGACATTACTTTGCCGACTAAGGTCTGTCGAGTCAAGGCTATGGTTTTTCCTGTGGTCATGTATGGATGTGAGAGTTGGACTGTGAAGAAGGCTGAGTGCCAAAGGATTGATGCTTTTGAACTGTGGTGTTGGAGAAGACTCTTGAGTCCCTTGGACTGCAGGAGATCTAACCAATCCATTCTGAAGGAGATCAGCCCTGAGATTTCTTTGGAAGGAATGATGCTAAAGCTGAAACTCCAGTACTTTGGCCACCTCATGCGAAGAGTTGACTCATTGGAAAAGACTGATGCTGGGAGGGATTGGGGGCAGGAGGAGAAGGGGACGACAGAGGATGAGATGACTGGACAGCATCACTGACTCGATGGATGTGAGTCTGAGTGAACTCCAGGAGTTGATGATGGACAGGGAGGCCTGGCGTGCTGCGATTCATGGGGTCGCAAAGAGTCGGACACGACTGAGCGACTGAACTGAAGAGCAATGGGGACTTGATTTCTCCACCTGCTGCCATTTCAACAGGGAGGAGTCGAGGCTGTTCTTCTGGGGGAGGGAGCCTCGGGGCAGCAGCAACCCCATCACCAATGACCAGCCCCTAGCCTCCTACATACAAGGGCACACACACACACATGCACACACACCACATGTCTTTACCTTCTTTGTTTTCAGAGTGTTTCAGGGGCCGCAGGGCTGCAAAAAAAGGAAGGAGTACACAGTGAAGGGGGAACTGTGGAAAGTGGTGGTAAGGAAGAAATAAAGTCTAGAAGAAGGACTGGGAGGAGGAGGCAGGAAGGAGAAGTTGAGACGGTGAGGGAAACATCACAGCGCTGGAAAAGGGGTCTCAGCTGCTGCCCCAAGTTCCCATTCTGCTCTGTGACTTGTCACTCCTCCCCCAGGCCTCAGTTTTTTGCACCTCTATAATGGGAACAACTTCCCAGCCCTCCTGTGAGCGAGGGATGTGAGAGTACCCTGAGCCTGCTCTACAAATAGGGTTAAGAGAGGCGCTAAGGGAGGCTGCAGGTGTCGCCAGCTAGGCCCAGGATCTTGCAGAACCGAGACTCAGCATGTCTCTAAGTCCCCCTCTTCTCCCCACTCCCTCCCTTCTGCCAACTGCACCTGCCTCTGAATAAGAAAAATGAGGCCTGATCCCAGGCTGTGTCTACACCTGCCACACCCGGACACCAAAGGCAGAGAATGAACTGGCACAGTTTACAACAGTCCCCAGGGGTCAATCTTCTGCTCTTCCTTCTTCAGGGATTGGAGGGTAGCCCGTGTCAGCTGGGATGATCACAGAGGGCTCAGCAAGAACCTGCTCCCCCAACACATGGGCCCTGGGGAGGGAAGGCAGTGAGGCTTCCAGTGGCCACAGGGCACCAGGGCCTTGGCGCCTCCTCTCCAGGCTCCAGGCTTGTGTCCCCACAGTGCCAGGCCCTTCGCAAAGTCACTCGAGAGAGGTTCAAAATGGCCCTCTGGTGCCATCAGGGAAGGCCAGGAGGCGAGTTTTTACATGTGGGAAACTGAGGCCCAGAGGAACAAACACTGACCAAAGTCCTTCAGCCTCTTAGCAGAGTGGAACTGTGTCAGGCTGAGAACACAGTGCTAGTAACAGGACTGAAAACCACGGAGCCCTTGCAGGCCCCCGGCACAATATCAGGCCCTTAATATACATGATCTCATTTAATTTAACTCACACCACCATGGAAGGAGCAGCTAGGAGGAAACTGAGGCCCAGAGAGGCGAAGTGACTTGCTCAAGGCCACTCAGCTTATATGAGCTGGGGCTGGAACCCAGCCTGCCCTGCTTGCCGAGCCAGGTGCTTCAGGGTGGAGTGGCCCTGGCAAGTGGTAAAGGTCGACAGGAGAAATGAAGCAGCAGCTGGGAGACCTGCCTCCAGGTCTACTGCTGAGCAAAGACCAGACTCACCTAGGCTGGGAGGCTCAGTCCACAGGACACATTTCATTCAAACCTTCAAGTAAATGGGGCCCCTCCAGACCCTGAGGTCCCCGCCCCTGTCCCTGCATCCATCCTCAGCCAACAGTGTCCCTCTGGGTTCAGACTTACCCGTCTTGGATCCTTCTCCATCCCCATCGTGGTCCTCGGCTCCTAGGAACAGAAACTTCCTCAGCCCTACCCATCTTCATTGAGTGAACTCCAGGAGTTGATGATGGACAGGGAGGCCTGGCGTGCTGCGATTCATGGGGTCGCAAAGAGTCGGACACGACTGAGCGACTGAACTGAAGAGCAATGGGGACTTGATTTCTCCACCTGCTGCCATTTCAACAGGGAGGAGTCGAGGCTGTTCTTCTGGGGGAGGGAGCCTCGGGGCAGCAGCAACCCCATCACCAATGACCAGCCCCTAGCCTCCTACATACAAGGGCACACACACACACATGCACACACACCACATGTCTTTACCTTCTTTGTTTTCAGAGTGTTTCAGGGGCCGCAGGGCTGCAAAAAAAGGAAGGAGTACACAGTGAAGGGGGAACTGTGGAAAGTGGTGGTAAGGAAGAAATAAAGTCTAGAAGAAGGACTGGGAGGAGGAGGCAGGAAGGAGAAGTTGAGACGGTGAGGGAAACATCACAGCGCTGGAAAAGGGGTCTCAGCTGCTGCCCCAAGTTCCCATTCTGCTCTGTGACTTGTCACTCCTCCCCCAGGCCTCAGTTTTTTGCACCTCTATAATGGGAACAACTTCCCAGCCCTCCTGTGAGCGAGGGATGTGAGAGTACCCTGAGCCTGCTCTACAAATAGGGTTAAGAGAGGCGCTAAGGGAGGCTGCAGGTGTCGCCAGCTAGGCCCAGGATCTTGCAGAACCGAGACTCAGCATGTCTCTAAGTCCCCCTCTTCTCCCCACTCCCTCCCTTCTGCCAACTGCACCTGCCTCTGAATAAGAAAAATGAGGCCTGATCCCAGGCTGTGTCTACACCTGCCACACCCGGACACCAAAGGCAGAGAATGAACTGGCACAGTTTACAACAGTCCCCAGGGGTCAATCTTCTGCTCTTCCTTCTTCAGGGATTGGAGGGTAGCCCGTGTCAGCTGGGATGATCACAGAGGGCTCAGCAAGAACCTGCTCCCCCAACACATGGGCCCTGGGGAGGGAAGGCAGTGAGGCTTCCAGTGGCCACAGGGCACCAGGGCCTTGGCGCCTCCTCTCCAGGCTCCAGGCTTGTGTCCCCACAGTGCCAGGCCCTTCGCAAAGTCACTCGAGAGAGGTTCAAAATGGCCCTCTGGTGCCATCAGGGAAGGCCAGGAGGCGAGTTTTTACATGTGGGAAACTGAGGCCCAGAGGAACAAACACTGACCAAAGTCCTTCAGCCTCTTAGCAGAATGGAACTGTGTCAGGCTGAGAACACAGTGCTAGTAACAGGACTGAAAACCACGGAGCCCTTGCAGGCCCCCGGCACAATATCAGGCCCTTAATATACATGATCTCATTTAATTTAACTCACACCACCATGGAAGGAGCAGCTAGGAGGAAACTGAGGCCCAGAGAGGCGAAGTGACTTGCTCAAGGCCACTCAGCTTATATGAGCTGGGGCTGGAACCCAGCCTGCCCTGCTTGCCGAGCCAGGTGCTTCAGGGTGGAGTGGCCCTGGCAGGTGGTAAAGGTCGACAGGAGAAATGAAGCAGCAGCTGGGAGACCTGCCTCCAGGTCTACTGCTGAGCAAAGACCAGACTCACCTAGGCTGGGAGGCTCAGTCCACAGGACACATTTCATTCAAACCTTCAAGTAAATGGGGCCCCTCCAGACCCTGAGGTCCCCGCCCCTGTCCCTGCATCCATCCTCAGCCAACAGTGTCCCTCTGGGTTCAGACTTACCCGTCTTGGATCCTTCTCCATCCCCATCGTGGTCCTCGGCTCCTAGGAACAGAAACTTCCTCAGCCCTACCCATCTTCATCACTGACCTGCTCCTGGGAGTGCAGGAGCAGGCGGATGGGGCTGAGCAGGCCTGGCCTGTGGCAGGATGAGAGGGACCCTAGGCAGGAGCCCACCACTCACCTGGCCAAGGACTATCCACTCGCTCACCCACCCACCACTCACCAGAGTCGACTTCACTACCGGGGTCAAACCACTTACCTACCAATGTCAACTTACCACCTGCCAATCACCAAGTCACCCACACTGACCCCAGCAAACAGCAGCTGCTTCAGACGCTGCCCACTCTAAGGATGACGCATCCTCTCATGGTGACACACAAACCCACAAAGCAGTCATGCCCGCGGGGCTCGGTTTCCACGTGCTCTCACTCACAGACACACTCATGTGACTTACGCTCTCACAGTCACACACAGACACACTCATCCCTTTGTTACACATCCACCACTCGCTCCTAGTCACACTCACATCCGCCCTGCATTTCTGCACACTCACGGGCAGGCTCACACTTGTTTAAACACACGAGATCTGTTCAGCCTCCAGATCACACATGTACACGCTTGATATAGCTGCATTTGCACACACATTCATTCTGCCACTGGAAAGTGACACTCCTGTTGATGTCACGGACACACCAACATACCCGGAGACACATGCACACTGCCTCTCTCACTCACCCGCGTTCTCCTCCTCGCAGCTCTGTTTGATCCTTCTCCAGCACACGAAGGCCAGGGCCACCAGCAGTGCGACAAGGCAGATGGAGAGCCCCACGGTCACCCACAGGGCCTCGGCGGGGAACGTCATGGGCTGTCCTGGGAGGGGAGGTGGGGAGAACGGGGAGAGACTGTCATGCCTGACCCCCAGTGGCCCTGAGGACAACCCCCCTGACTCCAGAGTGTGAACAGGAGGCTCCTACCCTCATGGGGCCCCCACACCATGAACTGAGCTTACATAAGCTCCCGTGCCCCTTCCCCCCACATCCACAAACCCTCCAAAGCCTGACACAGCTTGGATTGCCATGGGCAGGCCTCAACCTGGGAGGGTGGAAGAATCTGTGGCCCACGATGCTCAAGAACCTTCTATGGCTCCCAACTGACATGAAAATGGTGCTTAGGCTTCTTTGTAATTCCATTCTCTGTAGAGATGACTGACTGCTCCCAGCCCCTGAACCACTGCTGTCGGTTTCCTCTACCTGAAAAGTGCTCCCTCACTCTCCACCGGGCGTATGATTCCTCCTCAGGAAGCCCCCTTTCTCCCCCAGCCCCACCTGGTGATATTCTCCATCTTACAGATCAGGAGTTGGCAAACCACAGTCCATGGGCCAAATCTGGCCTGTGGCCTGTTTTTGTACAACCCGAGAGCTAATAATAGTTTTACATTTGTAAAGGGTTACCAAAAAAAGGAAAGACAGCAGCAGCAGCAACAGAGATGGTATGTGGCCCACAAAACCTAAAATACATATACATCCAGGCTTTGACAGAAAATGTGTGCAGATTCCCGCAGAAAGATGAGGGTGGACACGGAGGGCACCCGAGTACAGGTTTACCCCTGAGAAGGAGACTGGCCAGGGGAACAGTGCTGTGAAACGCTGAGGGCCCTCCTGTTGGCTGTCTCAGGGCAGAGGGAAGGAGCTGAACTGCCCTTGGCTGGGTAAGGACCTGCAGCTGTGCCGAGTGCACTATCCTCCAGCCCAGCCCCAGGATCCACAACAAATCTAACAAAAGCTCCTGTGGAAGATGCCATCAGAGCAGAGAGCAGTGCCATCAACCCTCGGGCAGTGGAGGCCTTAACACGGATATGGGGATTTGCGGCCAGGGTCACTTCCAACAGGCATAGCCGGTTAACTGCTGCTCTGGATATCAGCAGCAAAGGGACCCATCACCCTGGGGAAAGGAGCAGAAGAGAAAGACAGCAGCTGACACAAGAGGACAGGCCAGCCAGTCCTCTTAGCACATGGAAGTGACCCCTGGGAATCCAAAGCGGGGGAAGCTCCTGGAATCCAGAGCTGGAAGCTCCCAGCAGGTGGGGTTCCCTGTACCTGGAGCACAGGTCTGACTTGCCTTCATCCCACCAGCCAAGGACAGAGCGGGGCTCAGACCTGCATCTTCAGACTCCACATCCAGGGCTTGCTCCACAAAGCCCCCTCCACATACAGCACATGCAACTAACCTCCAGCAGGTGCAGAGGGACCAGGCTGGAGGACTCAAAGTCTGAGTCCCAGAACGTTTTCCAAGGCACAAAGCTGCCCAAAGCGAAATACAGGCCAAGGGCTCCAAAGTAGGGCAGACCTGCTCCCAGAAAAACAGGAGGCTGGGTGGTGGGGAGGAGAGGAAATTAGGCTGAGAGGCTAAAAGTTGGATTCTGGTTCATCTGCTCACTGCAGGATGCTGGAGCCAAAGTCCACAGACCCCCATGGATGAGTGCAGCGGGGCCACAAGCCCTCAAAACTGAACTGCAAATGACTGCATTTATCAGGTATCCAGTTTTCAGAGAGGCGGCTAATCCCCAGAGTCAGAGCCACTGTGCAAGGCTGTGGCCTTGAGAAAGTTCTCTCTTCTCTCTGGTCTTCAGCTTCCTCATCTGTGAAATGAACGCACTTTAAATGCCAGCTACTACAATTTTTAATATTTTTCTCTCAGGTGGAGAAATGTCCCCACTGAGCAGCAGCAGGAAAGGAGGATGGTACCAGGAAGCACATGGAAGAAACCCCTGGGGGTCCCAGGGTGGGGCTCCTGCAGAAAAGCAAGGAGCAGAGCCACAGAAACACCCAGGCGGAGGGGCTCCCACTGTGCCCACCCCTAGGCTGGTGTTGGTGCCCGCAGCACAGGTCAGGCTTGTCCTCATTCTGCCAGTCAAGGACAGAGTAGGGTTTCAGACCTGCATCTTCAGGTATTCGAGTATAATCACATACTCACAAGCCCTTTCTACACAGGGTGGACAATAGCCGATTCAGTTCAGTGTGCAAATTATCATGAAGATCACCAATCCTTCAAGGTCCCCTCAACCCCACCTGTCCCTAGAGACATCTCCTGAAACTGCAGCCCATTCTGATCACTCCCCGCTCCTCTGAAAACTTCACATTCTCTGTCAATCCTGCTGTAGCTAATATTTCTGATTCTCTCCTGTGGCTACATCAGACCATATGCTGATGTATCTAAAAGGTCAGGGAGACCCCATGGGACATCCAACAGCCCAGAGCAGTAACTACCCCACAGAAAGTACAGGCCTAGGGGTCTCCAGAAAGAGGGTGAAGTCAATCTTGGGAAGGGGGTGGGCAAAGGGAACAAAGCCTTGCCAGAAGAAAAACCGTGAAAGAGAAGGAGGAGGAATGAGCCTCAGTTCCTAGAAGGCAAATGTGATGGACACTTGCAGAAGTGAAGGCCACTCAAGGTCCATGCAAATGGGGAGCAGGAAGACAGGAGTGAGTCAGTGAAGCCTGAGGCTTGCACAGAAACTGGTTATCAGGGGGATCAGGTCTTCTGTGGGCCACAGGTCAGGTGGAAGTCATGGGAAAGAAATAGGAGAACCAGATGGACAGAACCTGCTGTCCTGATCCCAGAGAATGCAGGGAGGTCCCCAGGAAAGGTTAGCTGTCCCAAGGGGAGGTACAGAGGAACCAGAATGAGATCCAAATAAGGATGAAGACTGCCTCCCCCTGGCCTGAGTGTAGGTCTGAGCCCTCTTCACACCTCCAGGCACAAGGGGTACACACTGAAGTGGGCACTAAAGGAAGGGAAGTGTGGGCTAGGAGCCCAAAACTGTAGAGATTGAGGGAATTGCCAAAGGGGCAGCGTTCATCTAGTGTTTGACCACATGGGGGCAGCAGAGAGAGCCCAGCCATTCCAAAGGCTGCCTGTGCTGTGTGCTGTGGTTAGCTGCATCCCCAGGGACTGTAGCCTGCCAGGCACCTCTGTCCACGGGGATTCTCCAGGAGGGAATACTGCAGTGGGTTGCCATGCCCTCCTCCAAGGGATCTTCTCAACCCAGGAATCGAACCCAGGTCTCCTGCCTTGCAGGTGGATTCTTTACCAGTTGAGCTACCAGGGAAGTCCAAAGGCTGACTGGGTCCAGTTTAATTCCATCAGGAGAACTGACATTGATGGGGTGAGGGCTCTGACCACTTGGAGAGGCCCAGCTGTCTCTCAGGGGCTCACAGTCAGATGGTGCCCAGCAACAGATGGTGACGTAGCAACACCTTCTCAGCACTTGGAGAGGTTCCCGTAGGAAAGCACTCCAGACAGAGCTATGCCTTGTGGCTGCTCCAGAATTCCCTCCTGGAACACCTCCAGATTCCAGGCAGGTATTCAGTCCCCAAGTACCAAATAAGACACTCTTAGGAGGGCAAATACTACAAATGATTCTTATTGCACAATATACAAGTCCCTTAAGGACTGCTTGGGGGAGAATTTGAGACACGTGAAATGTAAGAAAAAAATTTTTTGGTTGGCTCAGAGGTTAAAGCGTCTGCCTCCAATGCGGGAGACCTGGGTTCGATCCCTGGGTTGGGAAGATCCTCTGGAGAAGGAAATGGCAACCCACTCCAGTATACTTGCCTGGAGAATCCCATGGACGGAGGAGCCTGGTAGGCTACAGTCCATGGGGTCGCAAAGAGTCGGACACGACTGAGCGACTTCACCTCACCTCACCTCACCTTCCTGACCACCAAAGCCTATCTGAATTCTGACTCAGAGTCTAGGTAAAAAGCCATGGTTCCTTCTATCCTTCACCTGCTACTCGTCGGTCCCTACCTGTGATGGTGACGGAGCCGTGAGCGTCCTGCTGCAGCACGGGGTTGCGCACCAGGCAGCTGTAGGTACCATTAGCGCCCAGCACCACCCTCAGAACACTGTGCACGTCGAACAAGCCCTGTTCGTTGGCCATCTGCGACGTGGTCACGTTGCCGGTCAAGGGCGCACCCTGCCCATCCTGCCACAACACTTCGGCCTCGGGGTAGCCCCGGTAGCTGGAGCACGTGATGGTCACCGTGTCCCCAGGCCTCAGGTCCTTGCTGGGCTCCAAGGTCATGCTGGGTTTTGAGTAGGGGGCTGGAGGGGAGCAGAGAGTAGAGGGCAGAGGTCAGGTAAGGCAAGGGCAGTGGGACACAGTGGAGGGAAAGAGCGCCTGGGGCTGAGGACAAGGGTCAGCACTGGGGCAGTGAGTAAAGGGCAGCGGGAAGTAGGAGGGGCGTGCCAAGGGGAGGGCGCCCCCTTTCGCGGCTCTCACCTGCCACCTGCAGGCTGACCGCGGCGCTGCCGAAGTCCCGGATGCTCACGAAGCAGGTGAAGCTGCCCTCATCAGCCACGCGCACGCGCTGTAGCCTCAGGGACGCGTTGCCCTGAGCCAGCAGGTCTGGGAAGAGCGCTGTGCGGTTGGCATAGGCGCTGCCCTGGTCGCGGCCCTCGGCGAAGCTGTGCACCAGCTGTTTGGTGTCTGTCAGCTGCCAGATGAGGTTGAGCTGTGCCAGGCTGAAGCCGGGCTCGGTCGAGAAGGAGCAGCGCAGGGTGGTGTCGGTGCCCACGAGGGCCACCACGGGGTCTTCCGGAACCTGGACTTCCACTGCACCTGAGGGCGAGGTTGGAGCGGCACGGCAGTGAGGAGGGGTGGGGACACTCGGCTACCACCGCACTGCCTCCCCGTATCTCCTCCATCGACCTCCAGGTCCCATGCCATCTTCCCATTTTCTCCCCAGACCTAAAAACAGATTGAGTCTCAGCACTTCCAAACGTGTCCCTAATCGTCTGACAAGAATCACAGCAGCTTGGCCCTGGCCTGACAAGGTCCATCTCGCCGGGGGACCTGGCCTGGGGCAGCCTGCAGTCCTAGCAAAACTCCCCTCTCCTCCAGGACCCATTTCTCTCTCCTTTCTTCCGACTCTCTTCTGAGATCTGAATGCTTCTCCACTCTTTCCACAGGTTTCCAGAGCCCTGGAGTCAGGAGGCCCAGAGAGCTGAGAGGACCTGTGATCATCACCCTCACCTATTCCTGCCACGGTAAGCTTTCCCTCTAGGCAACCTGTTTCATTTCTGTTATTATTATTCGGCCTCTCACTGTTCTGGGAGACTGAAGGAAAGGAGCTAGATTCAGATACCATGACCGCTGGAGACTGGACCAACTCCCCGCCCCTGTTCCCCACCCCAAGGGACATTTAAGAAAACAAAAGAAAAACCTGTGGGGTTTCTATGGGGCTGTCCCTTAAGGACTGCTTGGGGGAGAATTTGAGACACGTGAAATGTAAGAAAAAAATTTTTTGGTTAAGTTTCCTGACCACCAAAGCCTATCTGAATTCTGACTCAGAGTCTAGGTAAAAAGCCATGGTTCCTTCTATCCTTCACCTGCTACTCGTCGGTCCCTACCTGTGATGGTGACGGAGCCGTGAGCGTCCTGCTGCAGCACGGGGTTGCGCACCAGGCAGCTGTAGGTACCATTAGCGCCCAGCACCACCCTCAGAACACTGTGCACGTCGAACAAGCCCTGTTCGTTGGCCATCTGCGACGTGGTCACGTTGCCGGTCAAGGGCGCACCCTGCCCATCCTGCCACAACACTTCGGCCTTGGGGTAGCCCTGGTAGCTGGAGCACGTGATGGTCACCGTGTCCCCAGGCCTCAGGTCCTTGTTGGGCTCCAGGGTCATGCTGGGTTTTGAGTAGGGGGCTGGAGGGGAGCAGAGAGTAGAGGGCAGAGGTCAGGTAAGGCAAGGGCAGTGGGACACAGTGGAGGGAAAGAGCGCCTGGGGCTGAGGACAAGGGTCAGCACTGGGGCAGTGAGTAAAGGGCAGCGGGAAGTAGGAGGGGCGTGCCAAGGGGAGGGCGCCCCCTTTCGCGGCTCTCACCTGCCACCTGCAGGCTGACCGCGGCGCTGCCGAAGTCCCGGATGCTCACGAAGCAGGTGAAGCTGCCCTCATCAGCCACGCGCACGCGCTGTAGCCTCAGGGACGCGTTGCCCTGAGCCAGCAGGTCTGGGAAGAGCGCTGTGCGGTTGGCATAGGCGCTGCCCTGGTCGCGGCCCTCGGCGAAGCTGTGCACCAGCTGTTTGGTGTCTGTCAGCTGCCAGATGAGGTTGAGCTGTGCCAGGCTGAAGCCGGGCTCGGTCGAGAAGGAGCAGCGCAGGGTGGTGTCGGTGCCCACGAGGGCCACCACGGGGTCTTCCGGAACCTGGACTTCTACCGCGGCCCCTGAGGGTGGGGTTGGTGAGGTGGGACGGTGAGAAGAGGGTGAGACACTTGTGACCTCCCTAGTTCCCCTCCTCTTCCAAGTTAACTTCAGGCCCTGTCCACTCCTTTTTTAAGGGCTGAGGAGAGTTTATTACTTGTGGTTCTAGTGAAGCCAACATGAATATAGCAAGCACATACTATGCCAAGGGTAAGAGTTAGGAATGTCACAGAGAACAACACCAAGGTCACAACTCTGAAGAGCTTAAATTTTAGTGGGAGATAGAGACAAACCAGCACACAAATTCTTGGTAGCATGTGATTAGGAGTATGAAGGAAGAAAGAAGCCAATGGATAGAAAGTAAAGAAGTCGTTTTAAAAAAAATCTGGCAGGTGCATTACACCTGTCTGTGCTGGCTGCATTTCCCAAGTATACACTATTTTTATAAATTGTGAAAAGAAAATCTAAACAATAATATGCATCAAAATGTCATTAGTGGTTTTCTCTGGATGAGAAAGAATCACAAGTGCTTTTTCTTTTCCTCAACAAACATGATTAGCTTTTATGCAAGAAAGAAAGATTACCCATGCATTTAAATATGGTGGTGAACCACATTCTCCATAAAGAGATATTAAGCTGAGATTGAAAGGGAATGAAAAAAGAGTCTGATATAGTCAGAGAAAAGCCCCCTAGGGCAGGTTGCCCTGTTCCCACCCTGACCTCTTTCCTGTGGGTTTACTCTGCAGCCTCCCACCCAGTCACCTCTGCCTCCAGTCCAGCTCTTCTTTTAGAGCCCTGGGAAGTTAGGTAGGGGTTCCTGACAGCTTTTCTTTTAGTGATATGTGCCCCCTAGCCTGGCACTGCCATTCTTGGGCAACGGTTACGTTAAGTGTGTGCTCTGGGCACCAGCAAAGCAGGCACACTCAGAAAGTGTGAAGACCAGTCTTGAAACAAAGCTAGCTGAATACAGCACTCATTAAAGTTTTCTCACACTTTGAAAAATAGCATTTTATAGTTAGTATTTTCATTGTGAATTACATACAGGGAGGTGGTATCATTGTCTTTTGGGCTTCCCTGGTAGCTCAGATAGTAAAGAATCCGCCTGCAATGCAGGAGACCCAGGTTTGATCCGTGGGTCAGAAAGATCCCCTGGAGGAGGAAATGGTAACCTATTCCAGTTTTCTTGCCTGGAGAATTCCATGTACAGAGGCACTTGGTGGGCTACAGTCCATGGGGTCGCAGAGAGTGGGACACAGCTGAGCAAGAAACACACACACACACACACACACACACACACCCATCAGCATCATCTACAGGCCAGATCTCCAGTTGGAGACCAACAGGGTGCCCCTTGTATGGGGGCATCTGGGGGATGAAACCTAAGGAGTCACCCAAAGCCCTTTCTCTAGAGAAATCAATGTACCGCTGGGTAAAGTGGTGCTTCCTTCTTTTGACCACCAGATGGCACCAGACATTCAGCTTTGTCCTCCCTCTTGGAGGAGGACGTCTCCCTCTGAGCAGATTAAGATTTGAAATATGATGGTGTTGTCATTAAAGTAGGTGCCATTATTGAAAGCCACTTCTGTGCCAAGAACTGTGTGGGAAGACTTATATCCTTTATTCAACATGGTTATTGAGCACCTGCTATGTGGCTGGCATTAATCCTAGCCCTGGGGATACATTCTGCTCTTTGAGCAGAGCAGGCAATAAGCAAGTAAACATATAATATGTCAGGTGGAGATTAGTGTTGGGAAGAAGCATAAAGTAAGGCCAGCGAAAGAGAGGGAAGAGGTGTTATTCTATACCCAGTAGCCTGGGCAAGGTGACATTTGAGCAATGGCTTGAATGCAATATGGGATCGAGTCATGCAGATGTGTGGGGGCAGAAAGTTTTAGGCAGATGCAACAGTATGAGCAAAGGCCCCTGGGAGGGAGCACAAATGTGGTTGAAAAACAGCCTTATCGCATTTAGAGCTCACATTACCATTTTACAGAAGAGAAAACAGAGGCTAAGAAATGTCAAGTAAGGTGGATCCCAAGGTAGGAATGAGGTGGACAGGGCACAGAGGAGATTCGGAGGCAGTTAGCCAAAACCTTCCCAGCCCTGCCAGACAGAGAGGCCCCAAGGCCCCTCAAGGCCTCAAGGCACCTCAAGGCCCCAGACTGCTCCCCTCACCTGTGAGGCAGAACCACAGCACTCCCAGGGCAGGGGCCACACTCACACCCGTGCTGCCCGGTCCACACAGCATCTTCTCGCGAGGCAGCTGACAGCTGGGCTCTCCGTGATGGAAGGCTGCCCCTGCCTGTGAGGAAGAGGAAGTGAAGCTTCTGTCTCAAAAGGTCCTTACCAAGCCCTCTCTCTCATCTCATCTCCCCTGGACCAGCCTGGTGGAGGCTGCAACAGCCCACTGGGAGGTCCTCCTTCCCACACCCTACAGGGCTCCCGGCTGAGGGATATTTTGAGAGATGCTGGCAGGAGGAAATTGAGTCACTGGGGAGGCTGGATCAGGGGAGGCAGGGCAGCAGGCAGATAGGATCCACCCCTTCTAAGATACTGATATGCAAACAAAAGATAGGCAAGGCAAGGCCAAGAATAGTCAAGCCTGGCCCGCTCAGGGCAACGCAAGTAGGTACACAGATCAGTTTGGCTCAGCTGGTAGAGGAGAACCAGGCTTAGAGATTGGCCAAGACCTTATTTTGCTGACAAAGAATAGTCAAAGCTATGGTTTTTCTAGTAGTCACATATGGATGTGAGAGTTGGACTATAAAGAAGGCTGAGCACTGAACAATTGATGCTTTTGAATTATGGTGCTGGAGAAGACTCTTGAGAGTCCTGTGGACTGCAAGGAGATCAAACCAGTCAATCCTAAAGGAAGTTAGTCCTGAATATTCATTGGAAGGACTGATGCTCAAACTCTAATACTTTGGCCACCTGATGTGAACAGCTGACTCATTGGAAAAGACCCTGACATTGGGAAAGATTGAGGGCAGGAGGAGAAGGGGGCGACAAAGGATGAGATGGTTGGATGGCATCACTGACTCAATGGACATGAGTTTGAGCAAACTCCAGAAGACAGTGAAAGACAAGAAAGCCTGGCATGCTATAGTCCACGGGGTCACAAAGAGTTGGACACAATTTAGCGACTGAACAACATGGCAAGAGGTCAGAAGCTTATCCTGAAGGCAGCTGGGAGCCACTGAAGGTTCTGGAATAAAAGAATGGGTATGGTCAGAGCTGTGTTTCATAAAGATTACACTGGCAGCATCTGCAGGATAAATGAGAAGAGTTGGACAGAAGAGACAAAGCAGGTCTGGGGGAAAGCGACAGCAGGAAGGACAGGGCAGCGAGGGAGGGAGCAGTCGGGGTGGCCGTGGTCTGAGCCTAGGGCGCAGGTGCAGCATTCACGGGGACAGAGAGCAGGGAAGGGTCTAGTGCAGGCTGTATGCAGTGAAAGGTGTTTGTGCCGGAACTGCCTGGCGAGACTTCTGAAGGCGACCCGGTGAATGAGTGTGGGGCTCAAGGGAAAGGACATGGGCTAGTTTAACATGCATATACTGAGTGCCCAGGACCAGTGAGAAGTGGAAGTGGCCTGTTCTGAGACTGACCCCCACCCGCAGACTGGAATCAGGATTGAGTGGGGTATTTCCGCGACCTCCCAGGTCCAGCCCTGCTCCCAGTCCCTGGCTCCCTCCCACCCCACCCCCATTGCTGTCTGTCTTTTCCCCAGGTCTCACAGCTGCTGCCTGATTGTCACATCCTGACCAAGCCATGTGTCAACAGGGTCGATTTATGCTATTCAATACAATTTGACAAAAATAGAAAAGGTTTCACATTCCTCAGACCACCCAGGGAGCCAGGCTGCCTGACTTGGTCCCATTTTGCAAGAGGAAAAAAAAAAAAATTAAAGCCCAGATAAGTGAGAGGACTTCATATTTTGCACAAAGTTGAGAAAGGTTTGTATTCTCCACCTCCTGCCACACCTCTCTGCCCTTCCAGGGAGTGAATGGCAACAACAGTTGAGTCGTGAGCGTCAGTTTCAGTCGCATGCAACCCTCCCAATCCCAGCCAAGCACCTCTCGCCTCTCCCCCCTCCCCTACACCCAGCAGCTGAGCTGAGGGAGTCCCTTAGCCAAGCCGGGTGCATCCTGCGCTCCCCCCACTACCACCTCCCAGCTGTCCACAGTGGGGAAGCCCTGAGCAGCCACTTCCTTCCGAGACAGTTCCGGTCCAAACCTGGCGGCCTCAAAGCCTTTCCGCCTGCTGAGTCAGCAGCCTCCAAGGTCCATTCATAAAGGCACCCTTGGCAGGCACCACATCATGCCTACAAGGGCCACCACAGACCAAAGGGAAATGCTGGCAGGCAGTGGCCAGCCCTGCCTACCCGGCTGCTGAAGGAATCACGGAGACTAAGGATTAAGGAGCTCTCCTTTACCCCAAGACAGAACCAAGGCCTGTCCTTCCTGGGTCTCCCTCACTCTTCCCACTGCTGCCCATGCCTCCCATCTCCCATCCTGACCTGGGCAGCCAGCACTCCTGTGATCCTCCCGTGACTCTCCGCTCCGGCCCTGCCCACCCCACACTCTGCGTGTCTCCTCTTAGGACCTGATGCAGGAATCTGCTCACATCTTTCCTCTACAGGCCCTCACAGGGTTCCCCATGTACCACCGGAATAAACGCACACCACTCTGCCTGGCTCTCAAGCCTTTTCTGATGACTGTTTCCTCCATTCATCAAGCTAATTCCTGCTGCTGCTGCTGGGTTTACTTGCCAGGGTTGCTTGGACTGGCTGCCACCTCCATGAATGTGGGGCGGCCTCCCGATCTAATCAGGTTCCCCAAGGGCCAAGCTGTCCTTCCCTCCTGAGGGAAGGTGAGGATTCCCGAGGGGAAGGGGGGCTGGTCAGTCAGTTCAGTCTCTCAGTCATGTCCGACTCTTTGTGACTCCATGGACTACAGCACACCAGGCTTCCCTGTCGCATCGAGTCGGTGATGCCATCCAACCATCTCATCCTCTGTCCTCCCCTTCCCCTCCTGCCTTCAGTCTTTCCAGGCGTTGGATTTGCTCCCTTCAACTCCTTTCCTAGACTCTGGACTCAGGGAAGTTCCTGTCTCATGCGTTCCCTGGGGGGAAGCCTTGACAGCCCAGAACCGAGGACAGGGCGAGGCTCCCTCCCCAGTAGCTGGGCTCCTAGAGCTGAGGGCAGGAGAGGAGAACACATCTCAGAGAGGGTATTGCTAGGCAACAGAGCAGGACCTGCGACCACTGGGACAGACCGGCTGCCCAGCACACAGAGCGTCATGGAGACGCACAGGCCTCAGGCTGCGTTCACACTGCCCTGCCCACCTTTTCTACCAAGGGGAATTCTCACCCCCAGGCAGGATGGCCCTGGAGTCAGCATGTGCCACCCCTCCCGGTGAGTCACCAGCCGGCCTTCCCTCCTCCACTTCCTGCATCCTCACTGAGCCCCATCCAAGCCAAATGTGGGAATTCCAAGGGGCCCTGGCAGGAGAGAGCACAGGCTGCCTTGGCTCTCACAGAGAAGCAGGAGGGAGGGGCCGGGGCCACCCGAGGCCTGAGGTACAGTAAGTCCCTCCAACCCCAGAAGAGGTGGAGCCACAAGAAACCTCCCCAGAGATGACCTCCATAAAGCCAAAACCAAAAATCAAGGGCTGAGGTGGGCTCTATACCATGATGCCCTGGATCTGGGGATGTCTGAGGGGAACGCTTTGCCCCTACCATGACCACCAGCAGCACCCCATTTTCTCTTAACCCTCCTGCCTTTCCCCAGTCCCTGCGGGGCTGCTTGGACAACATGTCCCCAGAAGGCAAGAAGGATCAAGTCACAGAACTAGTGTCAATCTTTGCTAACCAGCACTGGATAGAAGCATAGCTTTTGAAAACAGCAGTTAAGTCCCTGGATCCAGCTCTGCCTGAAGCAAGCTGTATACCTAGATTGCTCAGATACTTATGCCAATCTTTTTTTTTTTTCCCTCAAGCTAGTTTGAGCTAAATTTCTCTTACCTGCAACTGAAGGTTGTTCTTGTCATTGTTTAGTCACTAAGCTGTGTCCAACTCTTTGTGACCCTACATACTATAGCCCGCCAGGCTCTTCTGTCCATGGGATTCTCCAGTCAAGAATACTAGAGTGGGTGGCCATTTCCTTCTCCAAGGGATCTTCCCAACCCAGGGATCGAACCCATATCTTCTGCTTGGCAGGCAGATCCTTTACCACTGAGCCACCTGGGAAGCCCACCTTGAATATATATTCCTGTATTTAGTTATTCACTGAACTATTCACTGAGTGCCTGGTAGGCAGGCACTGGGGACAGAGAGAGGACTAAGCTGTGTCTGTCCTCAAGGAGCCTGAGTTCCAATGCATAGAAATCGCTGCACTTCAGTACAGAGTACTATTTAAGTTAACTGAGAGATATTTGGAGGCACATGATAACCCTAAGGGTGAGTCCTGACAAATGATGAGCAGCTTCCCAGGTAATTCAGTTCAGTTGCTCAGTCATGTCCAATTCTTTGAGACCTCATGGACTGCAGTACACCAGGCCTCCCTGTCCATCAGCAACTCCAGGAATTTACTCAAACTCATGTCCATTGAGTCAGTGATGTCATCCAACCATCTCATCATCCCCTACTCCTCCCACCTTCAATCTTTCCCAGCATCAGGGTCTTTTCAAATGAGTCAGCTCTTCGCATCAGGGGCCAAAGTATTGGAGTTTCAGCTTCAGCAGAAGTCCTTCAAATGAATATTCAGGACTGATTTCTTTTAGGATGGGCTGGTTGGATCTCCTTGCAGTCCAAGGGACTCTCAAGACTCTTCTCCAACACCTCAGTTCAAAAGCATCAATTCTTCGTTGCTCAGCTTTCTTCATAGTCCATCTCTAACATTCATACATGACTACTGGAAATTCCATAGCTTTGACTAGACGGACCTTCTTGGCAAAGTAATGTCTCTGCTTTTTAATATGCTATCTAGGTTGGTCAAAACTTTTCTTCCAAGCAGCAAGCATCTTTTAATTTCATGGCTGCAGTCACCATCTGCAGTGATTTGGGAGCCCAAAAAAATAAAGTCTGCCACTGTTTCCACTGTTTCTTCACCTATTTGCCATGGAGTGATGGGACCGGATGCCATGATCTTTGTTTTCTGAATGTTGAGCTTTAAGCCAACTTTTTCACTCTCACTTTATCAAGAGGCTCTTTAGTTCTTCTTCACTTTCTGCCATGAGGGTAGTATCATCTGCATGTCTGAGGTTATTGATATTTCTCCCAGCAGTCTTGATTCCAGCTTGTGCTTCATCCAGCCCAGCATTTCTCATGATGTACTCTGCATATAAGGTAAATAAGCAGGGTAACAATATACAGCCTTGACATACTCCTTTTCTTATTTGGAACCAGTCTGTTGCTCCATATCCAGTTCTAACTGTTGCTTCCTGACCGACATACAGATTTCTCAGGAGGCAGGTCAGGTGTTCTGGTATTCCCATCTCTTTCAGAATTTTCCAGAGTTTATTGTGATCCACACAGTCAAAGGCTTTGGCATAGTTAATAAAGCAGAAATAGATGTTTTTCTGGAACTCTCTTGCTTTTTCGATGATCCAGAGGATGTTGGCAATTTGATCTCTGGTTCCTCTGCCTTTTCTAAAACCAGCTTGAACATCTACAAGTTCACAGTTCATGTATTGCTGAAGCCTGGCTTGGAGAATTCTGAGCATTACTTTACTAGCGTGTGAGATGAGTGCAATTGTGCGGTAGTTTGAGCATCCTTTGACATGCCTTTCTTAGGGATTGGAATGAAAACTGACCTTTTCCAGTCCTGTGGCCACTGCTGAGTTTTCCAAATCTGCTGGCATATTGAGTGCAGTACTTTCACAGCATCATCTTTTAGGATTTGAAATAGCTCAACTGGATCCATCACCTCCACTACCTTGTTCATAGTGCTTGTTCACTTGCTTCCTAAGGCCCACTTGACTTCACATTCCAGGATGTCTGGCTCTAGATGAGTGATCACACCACTGTGATTATCTGGGTCATGAAGATCTTTTTTGTACAGTTCTGTGTATTCTTGCCACGATATCTGCTTCTGTTAGGTCCATGCCATTTCTGTCCTTTTTGAGCCCATGTTTGCATGAAATGTTCTCTTGGTATCTCTAATTTTCTTGAAGAGATCTCTAGTCTTTCTCATTCTGTTGTTAGCCTCTATTTCTTTGCACATCACTGAGAAAGGGTTTCTTTTCTTTCTTTGCTATCGTTTGGAACTCTGCATTCAAATGGGTAGATCTTTCCTTTTCTCCTTTGCTTTTTGCTTCTCTTCTTTTCACAGCTATTTATAAGGCCTCCTCAGACAGCCATTTTGCTTTTTTGCATTTCTTTTTCTTGGGGATGGTCTTGCTTCCTGTCTTCTGTACAGTGTCATGAATCTCTATCCATAGTTCATCAGGCACTCTGTCTATCAGATCTAGGCCCTTAAATCTATTTCTCACTTTTACTGCATAATCATTAGGGATTTGATTTAGGTCATACCTGAATGGTCTAGTGGTTTTCCCTACTTTCTTCAATTTAACTCTGAATTTGGTCTATCCTAGCCTGTCCCCAGGTAGACAGGCTAGGAAAGGTGGTCTCTCCCTAGCCCCAAGAGTCCTGGCCTCCTGGCACTGCTTTTCTGCCTGTCAGCCAGATCTCTCTGAAATAGTAAATAGTGAGCCCAAAGTTTGGTTCTAGTTCCAGTCCTGGCACTTTGCTGGGCAATCTTTATAGGTGACTTCCCCTCTCTCAGATCAGTGTTGCCATCTATGAAAAAAGGGCTTTGAAAAAAAGTGAAAGTCCCTCAGTCATGTCCAACTCTTTGGGACCCCATGGACTATAGGCCACCAGGTTCCTCTGTCCATGGAATTCTCCAGGCAAGAATAGTCGAGTGGGTTGCCATTCCCTTCTCCAGGGGATCTTCCTGATCCAGGGACCAAACCTGGGAATCCTGTATTGCAGGCAGTTTCTTTACAGTCTGAGCCACCAGGGAAGCCTGAAAGAAGAGCTTTACTGGATGCTGATGGAACTTCATTAGTATGTTAAGCCTTCATGTACTATATCCTTAAGGTCTAGCCAGTTAGCTGACATGTAGGTCACATTGAAATGTATAAAATGACTGTGGCAGAAACTACTAGTGTTCCCCTTACATCTAGTTTCCTCCCCTTCTGTAGAATATTAATATTTTGTTAGGCACAGGGCCACTTAGCTAAAGACTACAGATACCAGCCTGCCTTGCAGCAGGGAATGGCCATATGACCATTTTCTGGCTAATAGGATGTAGGAGGAACTGATGTATAACTTCTGGGTCGTGCCTTTAAAGAGGAGCATGCCCGCTCTCTTCTCCTCCCCCTTCCCACTGTCTAGAACACAGATGTGGTGAGCCATCAAGGACCATGCTGCCAAAGGCAACACCCTGCGGACTGCAGAGCAGCAAGACAGAAGGCCCCTGGGGGGCTGCAGCATCAGCCCTGGACATACCCGGATTGTCCCACCGGTGAGAATAAGCGTCTCTGCTAGCGTCACCGTTATTTCAGGTCTTGCTCACAGCATTCAAAGTGACTAATTTAGGGACCCATCCCTTCCTTCCTCTCCCGCCTTCTCTTCTCCCGCTTCCCACCCCATGAAAATTGCTACTGCTCAGAACAGCAAAAGGAAACCACATCTAAAATAGGTGTTTCAAAATGTGAACTGAACACTATCTCATTAGATTCACTTAATGATACCTGGATCCAGCTTAGGAGATATTTCAAGGGTAGTCATGACTTGTCTTGGTGATTGTATGTATGGTAGGGGGTGAAAGAGCCAAGGATGTACTGAAGGTTTCAACCAATGAGCGTGTGTGTCACACATAGAAGATGGAGAGACCTGGAAATGATGGGGGAGAAGAATTCCAACTGGGCTTGAGCCATGGATGGATCATCCATTAGAAAATGTGTGATAGATTTCTAGACACACAGAGCTGGAACTCAGAACAGGATGCGGGAGCTACTCTTGGAAGCCAGAGTTGGGAATCACTGAATAGATAATGGAATGAGAAGAGGCCCCCCGAACGAATTCTAAAGAAGCTGCAGAAGAACAGAACAAGGAAGCTTTATCTGGCCACTCCCACAACTACCCCCGGAGATGGGTACCCACTACCTCCCAAAGAAGTCCACCACCTTTTGGGCAGCTCTCGTTGATGTCAAGCTCTACCTTTTATTGAGAGAAAATCTGTCAGCCTATATAATTCCTCGTTTGACCCCTTGGACCACAGAGAACATGTCTGCCCCCTCCCTTATATCAGCCCTGCAAGTCTTGGGTCTTCCTCTCCCTGGTAGAGGTCATATTGGGCAGCCAGCCACTTTTTTTTCACTAAAATAACCCAAAATAATAGACTGTGGCCAGTGACCAGAGTCATTTGCTCACATTGCTGTGGGTCCATGTCTCTGCCATCCTCCTCTGAGAGATTTAGGGAAGGGGTGGAGATTTATAGGATGTTTCATTTGTTACTATATTACATTTCATCCAGTTAACCTAAGTATCCAACTGCCATGATCTTTTTTTTTTCTTAATTATGGCAAAATACACATAACATGAAGTTTACCACTTTGCCTTTTTTTTTTTTTTTTTGCCACACCCCTCAACTCATAGGATTAGTTCAACCAGGGATTGAACTTGGGACCTTAGGAGTGAAAGCACATAGTCCTAACCACTGGACTTACAGAGAATTCCCATTTTAATACTTTTTAAGGGTACAATTTGGTGGCATTAAGTGCAGACACAGTGTTTTGTAACCATGCCACGATCTTTTGAATTATTGTTTTGATAGTACCTGGTGTACAGGGGTACTCAATAATTTTTTGGTGGATGAAGAAAAGAACAAATGGGTGTTACCTAAAAAGGTTACCCTCTTCTCCTTACTTTATTTCTTGTGTCATCAAGGTCCTCTGGGAGAGGACAGAATCAGGAGAGCCCTGTAGCACTAGGGTCTGCCCCTGAATGTCTGTCCACTATTCAAGATTTTGGGGTCCCAAGTCTTCCTACTCGTGGTGCCACTCACCCAGCTTCCCATTTATCTCACCCCCAAAGTACCACTGCTTTTGGTGGGGGACCAATCACATGGAGAAAAACCAGAATAATAAAAAAAAGGCTCAATTGAAGAAGGTTGACTCTTCCTCAAGTGCTCAATTGATTATTAGTTCCAGGGTTTTGTCAAGATTAAGTCACCAATCTGTTCTTCCTGTAATCTAATTTATTTCTCATAAATCTGGTTATTTGCCCATCTTAGGTCTTTGAGCTGGAGAAGGCACTGGTGACCCACTCCAGTCCTCTTGCCTGGAAACTTCCATGGACGGAGGAGCCTGGTAGGCTGCAGTCGATGGAGTCGCTAAGAGTCAGACACGACTGAGTGACTTCACTTTCACTTTTCACTTTCATGCATTGGAGAAGGAAATGGCAACCCACTCCAGTGTTCTTGCCTGGAGAATCCCAGGGACGGGGGAGCCTGGTGGGCTGCCGTCTATGGGGTCACACAGAGTCGGACACGACTGAAGCGACTTAGCAGCAGCAGCAGCAGGTCTCTGAGCAGTCATTTATCCATTTATACAACAAACAGATGCAGGTTTATAGCAGGTATTACGGGAATGGAGGGCCAAGCAGTTCATGGAGGAATGGGGAGGCTTAGTCGAGACCTCATAAAGGAGGAAACATTTCAGCTATCTGGGGAAGGGGGCAGCACCAGCAGTCATGGAAGAGCAGGCACACCCCGTAGACTCTGGGAAGATGGGACTCTGAGGAGAGGCTGTCAAGAGATGAGGCAAGGGAGGTGGCTAAGGGTTGGTGGTTGTTCAGTCATGGATTGCAGCACCCCAGGCTTCCCTGCCCTTCACTATGTTCCAGAGTTTGCTCAAACTCATGTCCATTGAATCGATGATGCCATCCAACCATCTCATCCTCTGTCGCCCTCTTCTTCTCCTGCCCTCAATCTTTGAAGGAAGGAAGAGGGGGAAAAGACCAGTGAGTGGGCTGGGGACCCATTTTGCAAGCTTAAATGATTGCAAAATCCAACCATCTCATCCTCTGTCGTCCCTTTCTCCTCCTGCCCTCAATCTTTCCCAGCATCAGGGTCTTTTCTAATGAGTCAGCTCTTCATATCAGGTGGCCAAAGTATTGGATTAGCATCAGTCCTTCTAATGAATATTCAGGCTTGATTTTCTTTAGGATTGACTGGTTTGATCTCCTTGCAATCCAAAGGACTCTCAAGAGTCTTCTCCAATACCACAGTTCAAAAGCATCAATTCTTGGGCACTCAGCCTTCTTTATGGTCGGGTAAGGGGTCCTGGAGTGATTCTGTACACAGTGGGAAACTGTGAAATGCTGCAACCCACACCTTCCCCACCTCCATCCAATCCCTGCTGTCTTTCCCAGTTGTCCTGAAATATCCCTGATAGCTTCTCTGAGATCTCATCTCCAGGTTCACTCAGCCCCAGGACAGGCAATCTCAGGAGCCAGAAGACAAACCCATTAAAGCAGATTATCATCTCCCCTCCTGGCCTGAACTCTGGTTCCTTCCTAACAGCTTCTCTTCCTTTCCTTGATACAGAAGCAAAATAGATGCTGGGCAGACCTTCTCTGCCTTCACTAGACATTTTGCTCCACATCTTTTATTCTAGAGTGCCCCTCTCTCATTCTAGGCTGGATCATTCTGATAACAGGGCTCCAATTTCCTGCGGGGAACCCACTCCATATGGTACTGGTAGGGCTGACTCCCAGTCTCAGGCCTCAGCTGGGGACCAGATCTGGCTCCTTGGAGAACCCCTGCCCTGCCCCCACTCAGTGACAGGCTTGGAAATGAGCCTGTGAGCCAAGCCACACCCAATCAGAAAATTCCCAGGGCTTTGCTGCTGGCACTCTCAGAAAGCACTCTTTCTTGCTGAGGTTGCTAAGGAGGATGTGGTCTGGGGCTGTTGGCAATGAATCTGTCAACTAGCAACAATCTAAAGAATTGATCTAAACAAATACACAGAGGCAAAGGTGAACACAGGAAGGATACAGAGCCCTGAACACAACATTTAAGTCCCTAGACCTGAAGCAAGCTGCACACCTACACTGCCCAGATACATGAGTAATCTTTTTTTCCTCTTAAGCCAGTTTGAGCTAGGTTTCTACTATCTATAACTGAAGGAGTCCTTGACTATACATTGGTTTGTGTGTTTAGTTATTCACTGAACTATTCATGGAGTGCCTGGTAGGCAGGCACTGGGGCAGAGAGGACTAAGTTATATCTGTCTCTAGGAGCCTGAGTTCCAATAGGGAAATGCATAGAAATCACTGCAGTTCAGTACAGAGTACTGTTTTAAGATACAGTGAGGACCACCTGGTGGTACCTTAGAGACACGACAACCAGCTAAAGTGAACCCTGAACACTGACCTGACGCTTCCCCGGTGGTCAGGGCTAGAACAGGAGGTCATGTTTGGATTATGTACATGATGAGAAAGGGTTTTGAGTAGAGAAGTAACATTGTTGCCATAGGTGGGCCAACCTTTGATTAATTGATCCTTATGTAATGTTAACCTTGCTGAGGATGTTTGAATTTTAAAGGATGACATTTTAAAAGGGCAATGGTTTACTCAAAATAAGAGTTAATGGTAGAATTTTGGGCATCAGAGAGTTTTTTTTTTTCCTAGATTGTGTCCTCCTGGAGATGCTCAAAATACCCTGCTCCGCCTGTGTGTGGACCTACTGCTGGTTCTGGATGTAGAATCGAGTCAGGCAGGGGTCAGCAGATTTCTTCTGTGATGGTCCAGATAGTGAACATTTTAGGCTTTGCAGGCCTTCCCATATCTGTCCCAGTGGCTCAGCCCTGCCTTTACCCCAGGAAAGCAGCCAGGGACAGTGTATAAATGAATGAGCAGAGCTGTGTTCCAATAGAAGTGTATTTATGGACACTAGGAATTGAATCGAATACAATTTTCAGGAATCACATGATTTTTTTGGCCAATCATTCTTAGCTTCTAGACGATACCAAAAAAAGCAGCAGAAGATTTGTCCCAGGGGCTAGTCAGTATGGATTGGTTTACAGAAACACTAGCTCCATTCTCAAACACATCAGCAGCAAAAATGGAAAACAGCTGGGAATGGGTACATTAATTATGGCACATCTGTATAAAGGAATAGCATACAGCCTTTCAAAAGAACCTGTACTAACATGGAAATAAGTCCATGTGGGTCACTGAATAAAGTGTATTATATATTGGGAGTTATGTGACCTAATTTCTGTATTAATGCATGGTCCCATGGTCCCAGATCTAGTCACCTACCTCTCTCTCCATCTCCTATATTTCAGTGCAGGTTCTTCCTTCTCTAGCACTGAACCCCCGGGGGCTTGCTCCTAGACCCTCCCCTTAATTCTACTATTTTTTTTCCTAGATGATTTCATCCACTCCTGTGGCTTTAAATATCATTTATATGCTGATAACTCCCAAATTTACTTCTCCAAGTCCACACCTCTCATCTGAGCTCCAAACTTAAGCCCAACTGTCTCCTAAACATCTCTGTTCCAAAGACTCACAGGCACCTCTCTCCTAACATGTCCCTCTTCAATCTCTTGATTCCTCCCCCAAACCTGTTCCTCCCCAGCCCTTCCCACTTCGTAAAGGCATCATCCTCCACCACCTCTGACCAAGTCAGAACCCTGATTTCTCTTACCCTTATAGTTCATCACCAAGAACAGCCATCCCCAACACCCAAATATATCTCAGGGATCTGCAGACTACAGCCTCAGCCCCAAATTCCGCTCACCATCTGCTTTTGTTCAGTTCACCAGTTAAGACAGAGTTTACCTTTTTACATGGTTAGAAAATTAAAAGAAGAATTCTTCATAACACATGAAAATCATATGAAATTCAAATTTCAGTGTCTGTAAATCAAGTTTCATCAGCACACAGCCACCCTCCATTCATCTACACATTATCTGTGACTGCTTTTCCATCACAGCAGTAGAACTGAGTAGTTGTAATCATCACAAAGCCTAAACAATTTACTTTCTGATCCTTTAGAGAAAAAGCTTGTCAACCCAGTGTATTTTTACTCTCTCTATTCCCCTCTACCTCAGCTTCTCTCTCTGGTCTGCCAAGCTGCCATCATCTCTTGCCTGGATGACTACAAAAGGCTCCTCACCAGTCTCTCCACTTTCTCTCTTGTCCCCCAACCCAGCTCTACACTCCCATCCAGACTTCTACACAGCAACCAGAAAAACAGCTATAAAAACAAAAGTGCATCATGTCATCACTTTCAATATCTAATTAGCCTACAGGGTCTTGCCTGGTTCAGCCCTGCCCACCTCCCCAGCCTCGCCTCCTCCCATTCGCCCCTCATCAGAGCTCTTACGACGAGACCCTGTTCCCTACCTCAGAGGGTTTCTGCAAGCACAGTTCCTTCTTCCTGGATGGCATCTTGAGGTTCACCTTGGCAGGAAGCTGGGTTGGGAGTCTGCCATTCTATGGATGTCCATGTTATGCCTTCCTGTTTATCTTGTGTCACACTGAGAGCTCCCTGTGCAGGAGCCATGTCTGCTTTATTTATTAGATCCTTTATCCTATTTGATCCTTAATTTTAGCTAAGGTTTGGCACATAATGAGTGTTCAAAGCACTGCTTAATGAATGAATGAATGCCTGTGTGTTTAGATAGATAGATAGAGAGATGGATGGATGAATGTTTGTCTAGAAAAAGGGCCTGGAAGCATGATAGTGAACCCAACCCTGGAGCATGGGAATGAAGGTAAGCATCTACTTCCACCTTCTAGTTACTTTGATACACTTCTGCTGCTTTGACAACAAGCATCTAATTCTTTTGTTCATTAACAAATGAAAAAGGAAAACAGCAAAATCAAAGATTTATGTTTATGTGGGCTTTAGACCAGGCTCTATCACTCACCTGCTCTGCCCCGTTGCCTCTCAGGGTCTTCATTTCCCTAACCCTCAGAGGAAGGTCCTGGCCCCCTTCCTGTGCTATGACCACCATCACATGCTAGGCTGGTGTAGGACAAGAAGCCTCATGGACAGTGTGAGCCCTGCCATTTTAGTAGATATCTCTGGAGTTGGAGACACAGCTTCAAATCCAGACTCTGCCACTTCCTAGACATGTGACTTTGGGAAAATATCCTCTCTGAGCCTCAGCTGACTCATGTGTGAAACAGGAATCTAAACTCTGCCTTCATAAGATGACTATGGGACTCCATTGAGAAAAATTATCTAAAAAAAACCCTGACCTAATATTAATAGTATAGGTGTTCCACAACAGGGTGGGAGCCTGTAAAAGAGTTTAGGGGATCTCCAGAGTTGCCCAGGAACCCTGACGGCCTTCCTTTTCCTAATAATGAGTTAGTTTTGGCCTTTGGTGTTCAAGGCTGTCTGCTGGGCACTGCTCCCCAGCCCCGTGATCCTACCCAAGAGAAGAAATCAATTCTTCCTCTCAAAGTGATTTCTGTGTGAGTCAAAACAGCAGTGTGTCATCAGAGCCAGCCCAGCAGAGTGGGGCCAAGGTTTTCTTGGCATCGGCGATCTGCTTCCCTTATGGATTTAGGAAGAACAAGGAAAAGGAAAAACAGGACAGAGCAGAGCCCCCAGCTTCCCCAAGCCAGACCATCCCCATCGAGGCGCCCTCTCCACACTGAAGTCAAGGCCTGAGACCCGGAGGAGGCGAAACCAGAGAGAAGGAAGATGGCTTGGTGGGTTCAAGAATATGGTAACTTTTGCCACAACAGCTGGCCTGCTTCTCACACCCTCTTCTGGCTAAGGAGCCATCACAAAATGAGTTTGCGTCTTCCAGAGTTCAACAGCCACTTGACAAGACAGCATGAACTAGAAGTGTGTGCAGAGGCTACATACACACACACACACCCCATCAGGAACATGGAACCTTGGGAAAAAGTGGCGGCTGCACTTAGCTCAGAAGAGGTCTGGCCAGAAGGAAGGAGTTGAAGGAGGAGAGTGGAGAGAGGACGGGAAGGCATGAGAGAACATAAGACCAAGTTGCAGGGCGGGTCCCAGGTCATGTCCTGGCAGGCCCTGCCACACACATCTGCATTCACTCAACCTCTGCTGAGTCCTGCTGAGTGCCCACCCAGATGTGTCTGGAAATTTCATCCCTCCCAGAAACCTTTCTAGACTTATGGAAGGGCTCACTTACTCCAAATGTGTTCTACCTAAACACTCCCTGCCCTGACATTCTTCAGGTTTCTACACTGAAAGAGGTTTGCCCTGGCAGAAAAATGCTGCAGACCCCTCTCCACCTAAGCACCAGCCTCTCTAGATCTCCAGGGGTTCCTCTGGAGTGTAGCAGACTCCACCTAGTCTCAGAGCTAGAAGGCCTCTTGGAGCTCACCTGTCCAGCGCCCACTTCCATGCCCACCATACAGAGGGGAGTCTGAGCCTAGGAAACAGGGTTTAGACTGCCAAGGGGCCCATGCTCAGTCATCAGTCATATCAGAGATGACTAAGCGCCAGCTTACAGGTGCCCCTGGGCTTCAATTCCTCACCTGTTAAACATCATCATCAGGCTCTCTTGCCTGCCTCACCATACAGCTTAGGCTCAGGTACAGGAGACACGCCTAGGTTCAAACTCTGACTCCGAAGGCTGGCTAGACATATGATCAAGTATAAATGACTTAACCTCTTTGAGATTTGATTCCATATCGTCAAAAGGGGGGAAGCAATGCCTACCCCACAGAGCTGCTGTAAGGATAAAATAAGAGGACATACAGAAAGGATTTAAACCACCCAAACAGTGGTAAGGATCATGACTACTTTTGTTATTATTGCCATGGGCATGGGGAGAAGGCCTCCTGGATCCTCTGCACTGAGCCTCCTCTGTCAGGCTATATGTACACATCCCTGGGAACATTATTCTTTCTCTGGCCCCCCTTTGCACCTAGGACTCCACCAGCACCCCAACTCCAAAGCAGCAAATCACAATTCAGCTTCATCTCTGTGTCTGGCTCATCCCTGTTGGTCCTCTCCCCCTTCCTCCTCCAGGACACAGCCCCCATGCTGCTATATACCCCTTTGTACAAGGCCTCCACACATTTCAGTATCTCTCCCATGAGAGGTCCAGTTCTGGGGAGCCCATATTGACTTTAGGTTACCTGGAAGTCCTGCCTCCCAGAGGTAGTATCTCTCCCTGCTCCAAGGCTCCCCCAAAAAATGTTTCTCAATCCCCACTCCCAGCAGTTCCCTCCAACATGCCCTCCCTAAGTCTTGGGAAGGCCAAAGGCCCAAAGGCATTAGGGGTGTGGAGGAAGCATCCATTCTTGGGAGAATGAGGGATAAAGGGGGCAGCTGGCCGAAAGCACTGGTCGGAACTGAGAGGGGCTCCTGGAAGGCACTAGGGGCCGAGGACCAGGCCTCTGGAACAGTAAGAACTCATCACAGTGGTTCCAACTGCACTGCAAGGACACTAGTCTGGGACACCCAGGTCAGGTCTGCCGTCTCCCCAGTTCCCCAGATGAATCCTCTCTGCCTTGCACATCTTACTAGGGACCCTTAGCACATCTTACCAGGTTCCAGCTGAGTCTGTCTCCAGAGTGGCAGAAAGAGCCAGCTCCTGGAGGAGACAGCAACCCAGCCTCAGCATTTGCCAGCTGCATGTTTGGGGGCATGTGATTTCCCTTTCCTGGGCCTCAGTTTACCCATATGTACAATGGAGCTAATGACTCCCTACCTCACAGGACAGCTATGATGATGAAACGAGATGATTTCTATTAAGCATCCAGCACACCCCCACCCCCCAAAACCTGAAAACCCACTGCTCCTATCTGGAACCTTATCCCACAGGGGTGGCAGAACCAGGGTTGGCAGGCGAAGGTTACATAAAAAGGGGGGAAGCAATGCCTACCCCACAGAGCTGCTGTAAGGATAAAATAAGAGGACATACAGAAAGGGTTTAAAGCACCCAAACAGTGGTAAGGATCATGACTGCTTTTGTTATTATTGCCATGGGCATGGGGAGAAGGCCTCCTGGATCCTCTGCACTGAGCCTCCTCTGTCAGGCTACATGTACAGATGTGTGATCCATTCTGACCAACGAGACCAAAGGAAATGTCTCCAAGATCACCAGTTCCCACACTCTTGCCCTCTTTTAGGCCCTGACTTTGCCTTCCCTCTTTTGCCGGTGGACCTCCCTGTCATTCCTGCCCTAGGGGTGTGGGAAATGAAAAGGAGTGGAAATGGCCAACCCACTCAGAGGATACGCTCATGGGCAGTGACATCATCCTGCCTGCCCTTCCCCCTCCTCCCCTGACCCCATGACTCAGGGCCACCGCTCAGGCCCTGTGTGGTGTTCATCTCAGGGGCCGCTTGGACTTGGGTCATTTTTCCTTACATAGCAGAAACCCAACGAAGAAGTGGCAAGCAACAGGCCAGACACTTGTCTACAATACTTTCTGAGTGCTGTGGCATCTCAGCTTCTGGCTCTATGATCATACTCAGTCTCTGATCCTGAACTGTATTGCTCATCTCAGTATCAAGCCCAAATCCTACACCAAAGAATGAAGACTGATGACTCCAGAGCAGGTTAAAGCTTAAGGATAGAGGAATTCCCACAGGACAGTTCAAAAATCAACTTCAAAAGAGTAAGGACACAGCCTCCACAGGAGGGACAACACTTCTATAACTGTCCTTTCCACAAACATTCCAGCTCCTGACCTAGCTATCTGAGAATCTCAGTCAGCCAGTCAACCTGTTTCCATCGGGTGCCTGGGCAGAGGTGCAGAGGGCCAAGGATAGGGAGGAAAATCGGTCCTCAATTCCCCAAACCCCTTCTCATCCTCAGTCCTGTTTTAAGGTAGTTCATCTCTTAGGTTTTCCTGGTAGTTCAGTTGGTAAAGAATCTGCCTGTAGTGCAGGAGACCCAGGTTCGATCTCTGGGTCAGGAAGATTCCCTGAAGAAGGAAATGGCAAACCATTGTAGTATCCTTGCCTGGAAAATCCATGGACAGAGGAGCCTGGTGGGCTGCGGTCCATGGGGTTGCAAAGAGTCAGGCACAACTGAGCAACTAACACTCCTATCTCTAACAAGCTGGATGGTCCAATTTCTTGCAACACAGGAGTCTGGAATACATTGGAAAGCTCACTGAGAGCAGGCAGGAGAAACCACCAGTGATGTCACTGAAGAGAAAAAAGAACTCCAAGATCAGTCATGGGACCAGTACAAGCATCTCTGAAGCTACTTAATGCAAATCTCATTCCCCTGAGAGTCCCCTTAGTGCAAAAATGGATGTTCACAGCGCTGATCTGAAGTCATGAAGGAAAATATCACTGACATCAGGAGGTCAGACTGTGGGGTGCATAATACAGGGGAGAAAGATTTCCATGATCAATGATTAACATAAGTATTCACTTTTAATCTCAGGAACTCTAAATATCAGAAAAATACACTCACCCAAATTATTCCCATTTCCAAAAGAGCTGGAAATATAAGCCACCACTCATACCCACAGCCTCAGAGCTCTGCCACTCAGATCAGACCAACCAACTGGACATGTTTAAGAGTTCAATTTCAAGTTTAGACTTCAGTTTCCCTCAGTCTCCAAAATCACCCACCTGTGTGCAGACCCTGAAATTACAGGAAGGCTGCACAAACTCAGATTTCCTAGGAATTTCTGGGAGGCAAGAGGGAGTCACAGAAGAGGCTGAACTAAATAAAGAACTCTCTTAAAAACAGAACCGCTTCATTACTTTCTAATATAGAAGCAAATTGCTAAAGACAGGCATGTAAGAAAAAGACCTAGGGCCTTCATTTAATGATGAAATCAGACTCATTTATAATTATCTACATCCAATTTGAACCTAAGTAGTTTTTCTCAATTAAGTCAAACAAACCCTCTCAACTCTCCAATGGGTTTTGCTTTCCTATTTGCTTACTGTTTTCCTCAATGATAGATCCCATATCTGAGTCATCCATCACGCATTTCTCATTAGGCTAGGTTTGGCTTAGAAATAAATCCCCTTTTCTGGCAGTTCACTGCCTTAGGCCCCCGAACCTGCCAATTCACTAGCTAAGCAGCAACAGAGGACTTGGGCCTCCACCCTGGGTCCCCACCTTCCCTCCACCACATCTTCCACCTCCTCTCCATCCCACCCCACCCATCACCTCCCTGAGATTTCCCAAGCCCCCAAATGCCCCGTCCTTGCTCCCGGTGCTCTGCCTCCTACCCACACACCTATTCATCCCTTCATCCAGGCCAGCCGTCCCGGTCTGTCCTTCTCTGAATCTGTCTCCCGCATGCCCACTGCTACCCATGGAAGTCTCCAGTCGCCCACTCCATTTCTCTGGGCCAAGCAGAACGGGGCCCCCTCCCCTATCCAACTCTTGGCCCTCCTCTCCCTGGCGGCTCCCCCGCCTCAGAGCTGGTGATCAGGTACCGGTGTGTTCCTCTACAGGGCCCCGGGGAGACTCCGCTTCACTCCTCGCTCCAGATAGCGGCTTTCCAGATAGTGAAGCTTTCCAGAATCATCAACACAGTGACGGATCTGCCTCTGTTTCCCTGCACACCCAGGGCCTCCGCGGCCACAGTCACCCGCCCAGCCTGCTCCTCGAGCGGATTCCCGGGCGAGAGCAGGTCCCACACTGCTCAGGCCCCGCCGGCCAGGGGAAGGGGAGGCAGGGCTGGGGGCGGGATTGGATTCTGGCAGCCCCAGCCGCCTCCGGGCCCCAGATCCGGGGTCCAACGTGCTCCCGGCGCCGCGGCCAGCCCCGACAGGGGGAGAGGGCTGGGGCGGGGGCGCCCTGCGAGGGAGGGGGCTCACCGCCCGCTCCAGCCGTCCTGCAGCAGGCCCGCTGCCCGGCGGCCCGGGGCCGGGCTCGGCCGCAGACAAAGGCCGCCCCGACCAGCGCCGGGCCCGCCACGCAAGCACTCACCGCGCCGCGCCGACTCCCGGGACTCGGGGACGCGGCGGAGCGTTGCCGAGTTGCCGCCGCCGCCGCCGCGAGGCCGGGCCCGAATGGGGGCCGGGGGCGGCCTCGGGAGTCCGAGGGGCGGGGCGGGCTGGAGGAAGCCGCGGGCCCGGAAAGGCGGCCCGGGTGCGCCCCAGAGGCCGGATTGGCCCCGCGGCCGCGGTTTAGGGCCGAGGCCGGAGCCCGCCCGCTGGGCAGGGCACCGGCCGGGACCCGCCCCTGCCCCGGGTCCAGACCCACGCGGGCGCGCTGGTAAAGGGGTGCTAGTCTGATCCCCGCCGTGACCCACCCTCCCAAGATCCGGAGTTTATTTTCTGCTAGGGGATAGCTGGATGGTCATCGGCCCCCCGGGGTCCTGCTCCAGGCCGCTGGCAGCAGAGCCAGAGCTCGGATCTGGCTGTCTGGCTCCCCAGTCCAGTGTTCTCCTCTGGCACCAGGCTGGTACCGCGGCCTGGAAAGGGTTAATTCGACTGTGAGGCATTAAGAGCGGCAGGGAGCTCTCTATAAATACAGTGTGTCGTGGGCGCCTGAGCCAACCGCAGGGTAATTTCCACTGAGCTGGTTTTCCTTTTTTCCTTCCACCCACAGCCACCAGGCTGGCCCTGCCCCCAGTCCCATGCCTGGCCAGTGGCCACCCCAGGCTCCCAAAGGTGGGACAGCTCTGACCACCTCCGACCCTGATCTGGGGCTCTGTCTTTCCAGGACTCAACTCCCGCCTGGGGGGAGATGGGACTGGATCAGGCTTGGACCTCCAGCCTGCAGGGTGATGGGGGTCAGGCCTTTGCCTTGGCATATCCCGCCTCTGCACCTGTTCTCTGGCCTGTTCTCCATCAGTTACAGACAGTAATAGCTCAGGTGCAGCAGACTTCTGTGGGCCAGAGAGGAGGCTAGGAGTTTTCCTCGTTGGGCCTGTTTAGATCCTCAAAGCAACGGGACCAGGAAGGTAATATTACCCCTGTTTTACAGGTGGGAAAATTGAGCCTCAGAGAGATAAAAGAACTCCTATGTTGTTTTACAGCTAGGTCCACCACCAAGTGGCAGCAACAAAATGGGAGAGGGCTTAGGAAATGTGTATGAATACATATGCATCTCTGTCAGCCACTGTTTTAAGCACTTTACCACTTTATCTAATTTCATCTTCACAACTCAGTGCTATGCTTAGTCGCTCAGTCATGTCCGACTTTTTGTGACCCCAGGGACTGTAGCCTGCCAGACTCCTCTGTCCATGGGATTCTCCAGGCAAGAATAATGGAGTGGGTTGTCGTGCCCTCCTCCAGGGGATCTTCCCAACCCAGGAATCGAAGCCAGGTCTCCAGCATTGCAGGTAGATCTTTACCATCTGAGCCACCAGGAAAGCCCACAATTCAGTGAGGTAAATGCTATTATTAATATTATCCTCATGTTCACAAATATGGAAATTAAGGCATAAGGAGAGAGGTAACTTACTTAAGGATATCCAACCATTAAGTGGAGGAACTAAGATTTGCCCCCCTTCAATTTAAATGTTGAATTCAAACTTAACTGAAGTGTGTGTGTGTGTGTGTGTGTGTGAGTGATCCATGGGTGTCTGTATTTGTGAACATCTGTAACTCTGCATCTAAGTGCACATGTGATCTGAAAGTAAGTTTGAGAGTGGCTGTGTCTGTGTTGGTGTCTGTGTGATTGCTCCTAGGGATGGGGCAGAGATTGGGGGATCAAGGCCAGGCCATCTGGTCCAGAGTGCTTGAAGGTCATCAGCCTCCCCTCCCTGCTCCTCCCTGCCCTGTCAGGTCCTGTATAGCCTGGGCCTGACTTCATTTTTCTCAAGATGAATGGCCGTTACTAGGCCCCAAAATCTAGGAGAGAAGCATCCCATGGAGAGGTGCCCCTGAGCTGCGAGATCCAGGAGCCCTGAGGACTTAGAACTGGTCTAGAGGAATGCGCTCTCTGTCCCTCCACCAGGAGTCAGCCCTGTGCTTTGTGCCCCAAGGTGGTAACACAGGTCCTGTCCCAGAGGACTTATAGTCTGGCAGGGAAGGCACGACTTAGCTGTGATGGACTGCGAAGGAACAGCACAGGGCAGTTTACACTTGGGTAGGGATTGGTGGGAAGACTTTAACTGTTGCTTGAGAGAACAGCTCAGGAGGGACGGAAACAAATACTGGCTGACATTCCTGCAGCAGTGCCTTAAGAGGGTGTTGATTTCCCCCAGAAAGGGCAAACACTGTGGGCAGGGGATAGGTGGAGTGTCTCTAGGACAGGCTCAGCTGTGACTCGGACACTTGCTCCTGGACGTAAACACCCGGACCATCCCAGCACACAGGAATCTCCTCAGGTCAGGGAATGTTTGTTCTGTGCCGAATTAAAAATACAGCCTTTCTCAGACTCCCTTGCAGCTAGAGGTGGTCACATGATCTAAGATGGCCAATGAGATGGAAGTGAAACTCACTGGTTGGAGCTTCAGGGAAAGCCCTTTGTTAAAGGGCTGGTACTATGGAAGACAGCATGGTGGTTCCTCAAAAAACTAAAGATAGAATTACCATAGAATCCAACAGTTTTAATTCTGGGTATATATTCATAAGGAATTGAAATTAGGGTCTCAGAGATATTTGCATCCCCCTGTTCATAGCAACATTATTCACAATAGCCAAAGGGTGGAAGCAATGCAAGTGTCCTTTGATAGATGAATGGATAAATAAAATGTGGTAATGTGTATTTAGTGAAAGTTGCTCTTTCACTAAATTACACTAAAGTGAAAATCACAGAGTTGTGTTCAACTCTTTGGGACCCCATAGACTGTAGCCTGGCAGGCTCCTCTGTCCATGGAATTCTCCAGGCCAGAATACTGGAGTGGGTAGCTGTTCCCTTCATCCAGGGGATCATCCTAATCCAGGGGTCGAACCAAGGTCTCCTGCATTGCAGGTGGATTCTTTACCAGCTGAGCTACCAGGAGAGCCTGGTAATGTGTATAATGGAATATTATTCAGCCTTAAAAAGGAAGGAAATTCTGACATATGATACAACATGGATGAACCTTGAGGATATTGTGCTAAGGGAAAAAGGCCAGCCACAGAAAGACAAATATTGTATAAGTCTGCTTATATGAGGTATTAATGTGGTCCAATTCATGGAAACAAAGCAGAATGGTGGTTGCCAGAGACTGGGAAAGGGAAAGTGGGGATTTATTGTTTAATGGTTACAGAGTTTCAGTTTTACAAGACAAAAAGACTGGAGATTTTAAAAAATATTTATTTATTTGATTGTATGAGGTCTTAGTCGCAGGATGCAGGATCTTTAGTTATAGCATTCGAACTTAGTTGCTGCATATGGGATCTAGTTCCCTGACCAGGGATCAAACTCTGACCCCCTGCATTGGGAGTGGAGAGTCTTAGCCACAGGACCACCGGGGAGGTTCTGAGACTGGAGATTGACTGCACAACAATGTGAATGTACTTACTACTGAACTATACACTTAAAAGTGGCTAAGATAATTTTTATGTATATTTTCTCACAATTGAAAAAATAGAAAAGAGCAGTTTAGCTGGCATGAACCTTGCCTTTTGCCTTTAATTACTCTTCTTTCTCTCCTGTGCCTGAAATGCAGACACAAAACCAAAACAGTAAAGCAACCATCTTGCAACTATGCAGACAGAAGCTAAACCAGGGAGGCACAGGAGAAAGGCAGAAGGAGCCTGGCTCCTGAAGGCATTGCAGAGCAGCCACCCTGACCCCAGATTGCTCCAGCCCTTGGCCTGGTCCTTGAGTAGCCACTGCTTACTCAGCACTGATGAGGGAGGAATGGTCAGTCAGTTCAGTTCAGTCACGTCCGAGTCTGCGACTCTATGGACTGCAGCACACCAGGCCTCCCTGTCCATCACCACCTCCTGGAGTTTACTCAAACTCATGTCCGTTGAGTCAATGATGCCATCCAACCATCTCATCTCTGTCATCTCATCTCCCCTTCTCCTCCCACCTTCAATCTTTCCCACCTTCAGGGTCTTTACCAAGGAGTCAGTTCTTTGCATCAGGTGGCCAAAGTATTGGGGTTTCAACTCCAGTATTAGTTCTTTCAGTGAATTTTCAGGATTGATCTCCTTTAGGATTGACTGGTTGGATCTCCTTGTAGTCTAAGGGACTCTCAAGACTCTTCTCCAACACCTCAGTTCAAAAGCATCAATTCTTTGGCACTCAGCTTTCTTGATAGTCCAACTCTCACATCCATACATGACTACTGGAAAAACCATAGATTAGACGGACCTTTGTTGGCAAAGTAATGTCTCTGTTTTTTAATATGCTGTCTAGGTTGTTCATAACTTTTCTTCCAAGGAGCAAGCGTCTTTTAATTGCATGGCTACAGTCACCATCTGCAGTGATTTTGGAGTTAAAATAAAAAATTGTCACTGTTTCCATTGTTTCCCCATCTATTTGCCATGAAGTGATGGGACCGAATGCCATGATCTTAGTTTTCTGAATGTTGAGCTTTATGCCAACTTTTTCACTCTCCTCTTTCACTTTCATCAAGAGGCTCTTTAGTTCTTCTTTGCTTTCTGCCATAAAGGTGGTGTCATCTGCAAATCTGAGGTTATTGATATTTCTCTTGGCAATCTTGATTCTAGCTTGTGCTTCATCCAACCCAGCATTTCTCATGATGTACTCTGCATATAAGTTAAATAAGCAGGGTGACAATATACAGCCTGGACGTACTCCTTTCTTGATTTGGAACCAATCTGTGTTTTCATGTCCAGTTCTAACTGTTGCTTCTTGACCTGCATGTAGATTTCTCAGGAGACAGGTCAGGTGATCTGGTATTCCCATCTCTTGAAGAATTTTCCAGTTTGTTGTGATCCACACAGTCAACGGTTTTGATATAGTCAAGAAAGCAGAAGTAGGTATTTTTCTGGAACTCTCTTGCTTTTTCCATGATCCAACGGATGTTGGCAATTTGATCTCTGGTTCCTCTGTCTTTTCTAAATCCAGCTTGAGCATCTGCAAGTTCATGGTTCACATACTGTTGAAGCCTGGCTTGAAGAATTTTGAGCATTACTTTACCAGCGTGTGAGATGAGTGCAATTGTGTGGTAGTTTGAACATTCTTTGGCCTTGCCTTTCTTAGGGATGGGAATGAAAACTGACGTTTTCCAGTCCTGTGGCCATTGCTGAGTTTTCCAAATTTGTTGGCATATGAGTGCAGCACTTTCACAGCATCATCTTCTAGGATTTGAAATAGGTCAACTGGAATTCCATCACCTGCAGTAGCTTTGTTCATAGTGATGCTTCCTAAGGCCCACTTGACTTCGCATTCCAGGATGTCTGGCTGTAGGTGAGTGATCACACCATCGTGGTTATCTGGGTCATGAAGATCTTTTTTGTACAGTTCTTCTGGGTATTCTTGCCACCTCTTCTTAATACCTTCTGCTTTTGTTAGATCCATACCGTTTCTGTCCTTTACTGTGCCCATCTTTGCATGAAATGTTCCCTTGGTATCTCTGATTTTCTTGAGGAGATTTCTAGTCTTTCCTACTCTGTTCTTTTCCTCTATTTCTTTGATTGATCACTAGGGAAGGCTTTCTTATCTCTCCATGCTATTCTTTGGAACTCTGCATTCAGATGGGTATATCTATCCTTTTCTCCTTTGCCTTTCATTTCTCTTCTCTTCTCATCTGTTTGTAAGTCCTCCTCAGACAACCATTTTGCCTTTTCGCATTTCTTTTTCTTGGAGATGGTCTTGATCACTGCCTCCTGCACAATGTCAGAAACCTCTGTCCATAGTTCTTCAGGCACTCTGTCTATCAGATCTAATCTATTTGTCACTTCCACTGTATAATCATAAGGGATTTGATTTAGGTCATGCCTGAATGGTCCAGTGGTTTTCCCTACTTACTTCAATTTTAGTCTGAATTTTGCAATAAGCAGTTATGATCACAGCCACAGTCAGTTCCTGGTCTTGTTTTTGTTGACTGTATAGAGCTTCTCTATCTTTGGCTGCAAAGAATAAAATCAATCTGATTTCGGTATTGACCATCTGGTGATGTCCATGTATAGAGTCTTCTCTTGTGTTGTTGGAAGAGGGTGTTTCCTGTGACCAGTGCATTCTCTTGGCAAAATTCTTTTAGCCTTTGACCTGCTTCGTTTTGTACTTCAAGGCCAAATTTACCTGTTACTCCAGGTATCTCTTGACTTCCTACTTTTGCATTCCAGTACCCTGAGAGTCCCTTGGACTGCAAGGAGATCCAACCAGTCCATTCTGAAGGAGATCAGCCCTGGGATTTCTTTGGAAGGAATGATGCTAAAGCTGAAACTCCAGTACTTTGGCCACCTCATGCAAAGAGTTGACTCATTGGAGAAGACTTTGATGCTGGGAGGGTTTGGGGGCAGGAGGAGAAGGGGACGACAGAGGATGAAATGGCTGGATGGCATCACTGACTCGATGGGCGCGAGTCTGAGTGAACTCTGGGAGTTGGTGATGGACAGGGAGGCCTGGCGTGCTGCGATTCATGGGGTCGCAAAGAGTCAGACACTACTAGAGCGACTGAACTGAATTGATAATGAAAAGGACATCTTTTCTGGGTATTAGTTCTAAAAAGTTTTGTAGGTCTTCAGAGAACCTTTCAAATTCAGCTTCTTCAGCATTACTGGTCAGGGCATAGACTTGGATTACTGTGATATTGAATGGCTTGCTTTGGAGACGAACAGAGATCATTCTGTCATTTTTGAGATTGCATCCAAGTACTGCATTTCGGACTCTTGTTTACTCTGATGGCTACTCCATTTCTTCTAAGGGATTCTTGCCCACAGTAGTAGATATAATGGTCATGTGAGTTAGTTTAATTCATCCATTCCAGTTCATTTTATATCGCTGATTCCTAAAATGTTGACATTCACTCTTGCCATCTCCTGTTTGACCACTTCCAATTTGCCTTGATTCATGGAACTAACATTCCAGGTTCCTATGCAATATTGCTCTTTAGAGTATCAGACTTTACTTCCATCAGCAGTCATATCCACAACTGGGTTTTATTTTTGCTTTAGCTCCGTCTCTTCATTCTTCCTGGAGTTATTTCTCCACTGATCTCCCGTAGCATACTGGGGACCTACCGACCTGGGGAGTTCATCTTTCAGTGTCCTATCTGTTTGCCTTTTCATGCTGTTCTTGGGGTTCTCAAGGCAAGAATATTGAAGTGTTTTGCCATTCCCTTCTCCAGGGGACCACGTTTTGTCACAACTCTTCACCATGCCCGTACATCTTGGGTGGCCAAACGTGCCATGGCTCATAGTTTCACTGAGTTGATCGGTTTGGTTAGTTTTCTGTGAATGTGGTTTTCATTCTGTCTGCCCTCTGACGGATAAGGATAAGAGGCTTATGAAAGCTTCCTGATGGGAGAGACTGACCGAGGGAGAAACTGGGTCTTATTCTGATGGGTGGGGCCATGCTCAATAACAGAGGAATGGTGACCTTCCATAATCTTGTCCTCCCCAGGATACCTGTGAAGAACATCAGACCACCATTTTGGCAAAGGGAGGGGGTGTTCTGACCTTCTTATTAGTTTCCTCAGGACAGAAATTCTGAGTTCATGGTAAAATTCAAAGACATCTTCCTTTTGCCTCCTTTGACATACAAAAGGACAGATGTCTCCCGCATCTGTCTGAATACTCTTAAGTCCAGCAATTGGATTCCTTAACTTGGCTTTGAAGTGGGGGTTTAAGGCCCCATTTTGCATTTTTTCCCTGAGGATCCCTGTGACACCAGTGTCTTGGCATTGGCCTCCCTCACTCTGGCTGATTGTTTCACATCACCCCCTGAGTTGTCTGTGTTTTCAGGCCTCAAGTCCTTGATATCTTGGCAAAGGCCACAACTCCCAATCCGCCCCACCCACTCATTTAGGGTTCCCAGGGCTGCCATCCGGTGCAGGCCAGCCAGCCCAGACTAGGTCAAGTCCATTTCCCTGAATGAGCAAATCCCATATGGGGTTGAACATGTTACATAATGACCATTGCAGGTTCCTGCTAGAAACTTTCTTATTTCTGGCACTTGGATATTAGAGCAGACTTCAGGTGCCTGGGCTTCACTCGTGACTCAGACAGTAAAGAATCTGCTGGCAATGCAGAAGACCTGGGTTAGATCCCTGGGTTGGGAAAATCCCCTGGAGAAGGGAATGACAACCCACTCCAGTATTCTTGCCTGGAGAATGCCATGGACTGAGGAAGCTGGTGGGCTATAATCCATGGGGTCGCAGAGTCAGACACAACTGAGCTACTAACACTTTCACTTTTTGGGTGTCTAGATTCAAATACTTCCAGCTGGAAGCTTCTGGCCAGCAAAGTAACAGGAGCAGCCTGAAAAAACAGAGGAACCGATCCTCACTGGAGGATCATCCAGGAGCACTTCTCCCCCAACACACACACACACACACTAACAAACATACCCTAACCAGGCTTGTATAACCATCTCCATTCACCCAACCCACCATCCCTTCTTCATCATCTGTCCTAGTTGGAGCCATTCAGCTCCCTCTTCCTTCTCCATAGCCCAGGCTTACAGTACTCCCAGTCCTAGGAATCTATCTCAGATTCTGTGTCCTGCTGCTGGAAGGTCAGGGTTGTCCTCCCAACAGGAGGTTTGGGCCAGAATTAAAGAACAAAATAAGAACATTAAAAACTGCACCATAGTGCCAGGGGAAGTCTGTCATCACATTGGAAGTTGTTTTGTTCTAATAACTTCAAATCACTTAGCCTTTGCACGACCCTGAGAGCCAGCACCTCCTTCAAGTTGCGTCATAAGTGCCTCATATACGGCGCCCTCACCCTGGCCCCGCTGTTAGGTTTGACCTATGACATTCAGAGAAGAGAGCACAGAAGAGGAAGAGGAAGATTTCCAGCTGGAAGAATAAGGCACAGAGAACAAAGGGCCCAGCATCCAAAGTCAGCAGCGGAGATACTTGTAAGGAAGACAGTGGATAAACCCCTTGAAATCCAGCAGTCCTTATCTCAATCCAGGTGTTAAACCTTAGGTATTAACATTGCTGTTTGGTTTTAGTTGGGCTTGAAACTGTGCTGGGCGTCTTCAGGACATCTTATCATAGTCCCAGTCCTGGTGGGGACACAAGGAAAAGTGTCACTGCCCCAATGATGAGAACGATTCATCCAGTCCTCCTTGATGAGTCTTTCCTCTAAAAAAAATTTTTTTTAATTTATTTCATTTTTGGCTGTGGTGGGTCTCCGTTGCTTTCTCTAGTTGCAGTGAGCAGGGGCTGCTCTCTGGTTGCCGTGCACAGGGTTTCTCACTGTGGTGCCTCTCCAGTTGCAGAGCATAGACTCTAGGTGCACGGGCTTCCGTAGTTGTGGCCTGTGGGCCTCGTTGCTCTGTGGCATATGGAATCTTCCCAGATCAGGAATGGAAACTGTGTCCCCTGCATTGGCAAGCAGATGCCCATCCATTGTACCAGCAGGAAAGTCCTGTTTGTTTATTTTGACTGCACTGGATCTTGGTTGTGGCAACATGGGATCTTGGATGTGGCATGTGAGGTTCCTAGTTTTGGTGTGTGGGATCTAGTTCCCTGACCGTGGATGGAACCCGGACTCCCTGCACTGGGAACACAGAGTCTTACTCACTGGAGCACCGGGAAAGTCACCCTGATGGGTCATTCTTAACCTGCCAGTTCTTGATGTCCATCTCTAATTTCTGGGTCACAGATGGCCCCCTTTCCCTCCCTGCCTTCTCTCAGTCCCAGTGGCCCTCTCTTTGGGAGAAATACAGTGTGTGATGGAAGTGACCACTCTTGGACCATGTCTTGGCAACTGCTAGGTCTCCACTTGGGTCCCTGCTCCTGGGGAAAACAACTGAGACAAGCTATGTGAGCTGCAACAGCTCCAGTCAGTGGCCAAGGCTCAGTCCTCGTACAGGGCCCCTCCCTCCCCACTCACACGGCTGACCGGAAACCAGGCTCTCCTCCCACCTCACCCAAGAGTCCCACATCAAATGTGGGGTATTACTCCTCATTGGCTTAACCGCTTTTTCCACGTTTGTGGCTGGCAGTGGCTAATGCATTCAATCTTGCATTTGTTTTCTTAAAACAGGACTTTCAGCACAATAACGTATTTGGCATCTCTTCTCCTTTCCTCATTTCCCAAGATGAGATCATCACAAACACAACATCTAAAGAAATCTCTACAACCAGACTTTTCGAGGAAACCCGACACCTCCACAGACAAACGGTGATCAGCCTCAGGTTTTCAATAGGGAGCTTTAGCAGCAGCAAGGACTGTCCATTCAGGGAGAGGGGTGATACCTCTGAGGAATGACACCAGCCAACAAGTTCCTCCCCTCACCCTAGAAGTTTCCCCACCAGCCCGTCATCATTCTGAAGGGGTCAGCATTGCTGTCAAAATGTTTTCCTCTCCATCACTCCACACCCTCCACCCTAAGTACTCCCTACCCTCAGGGAAAGGAAGTCTATCAGAAAAGGTTCTCTCAAACTGGACAGATCAGTTACTTCCTCCTGTAAGTCGCCCTCAGGATGCAGGTGCCAACTTCAACCCTGATTGGATCTGATGTGCCTTGCCCACAGTGTTCTCTGCTTGTCTCATGCTTTATCTCCATAAGGGTTTGAGAGCTCCCTCGGGGCAGGGACCCAGGCTTATTCACCTCCAGGTTCCTCGCCCCTGCTCCTCCTGCACCCGCCCTACATCTTGTAGCTGAAAGAATAATTGAACTCTGGAGCAAATGCCTTAACCCTGGCTGGCAGGACTGGGGTGTAGACAGTACAATAGACTGGAAGCCAGGACACCAAGGCTCACCTCCCAGCCCTGCCAGGGACTGGCCATGTGGTGGCGGGGGTGGAGGAAGAGTGGGTCATCTGTTCAGGGTCTCTGTCTCTTTTTCCTCCGGAAGAATCCACCTCAGGCTCCCCTGCAGCCAGCCACTTCTGAGAGCATCAGGAGAATTTCCCCCTTAGCCCTGTAGCAGGCGGGACTAATGAAGCTCTTGCCACAAACAAATGGTCTGCAAAGCCAAGAAGGGACTAATGGTGGTGGTTGTTAAGCCGTGTCAGACTCTTGCAACCCCACGGACTGTAGCCTGCAGGTTGCTTTGTCCATGGGATTCTCCAGGCGAGAATACTGGAGTGGGTTGCCATTTCCTCCTTCAGGGGAATTTTCCCTATCCAGGAATCAAATCCCGGTCTCCTGAATTGCAGGCAGATTCTTTACCAACAGAGCTACGAGGGAAGCCCTAAGAAGAAACTAAGTTTGCCTCCAAATTCCCTGCTTCTCCCCCAACCCCAAGTTTTTCCCTCCGTGGTTGACATAGCATTTGCTACCCTGCGCCCCCTTCTGGTGATAAGTGGAAAGATCCCAAGCACCTCCACGCCTAGTCATTCCTCTGCTCAGAATTCTCCAGGGTAAAAGCTGAGTCTGACCCACGGCTTCTGAGTCTTTGACTAGGCTTTCTCTAGTTTCAGGGAGGGGGGCTATTCTCTGTTGTGGTGCATGGGCTTCTCATTGTGGTGACTTCTCTTGTTGTGGAGCATAAGCTGTAGGTGCATCAGCTCAACAGTTGTGGCACACTTGGGCTCAGTTGCTCCCCTGCAGCATGTGGAATCTTCCTGGATCGAACCCATGTTCCCTGCATTGGCAGGCAGATTCCTAATCACTGGGCCACCAGTAAGTCCAGTCTGGTTTTTAAACAGGGACGAAAGATGAAAGTTTGGAACAGCAATAATCACACATACTCTTCCCCTCCCTTATCTATTTAGGGGTTTGCAAGCAAGATTACAGCAGGGCAGATGGCTGCTAGGGGGAGGCAGGACTCCAGATCTCCAGGTTCAGAGTCTGTGCCTTACTTCCTGACCCATCTTGTTTCAGCTGCTCCCCTGACATGACTGAAGCCACCTGACCTCAGCTCCTTCTCAAGATCTGGCTTCTTGATTATGATTGTAATTCAACCCAAGTGTGACAGGACAGGTTCCTGGGAAGCAGACTCTAATATAGATTAGCACCCAGGAAGTTCATTAGGGATGCTTTTGTGCTCAACGCCTGAGGAAGAAAAGAACTGGGCAGAGAGAGATGTTGGGCCACAATATAGGCTCAAGAATGGCCTCAGCCAGCCCCATGGGGCACTCTGAAGCTGGGATGACCTCTTTAGCATTATCTTGTGTTAGGGCCAGGGCTGGTCTTTTGTACCCAAGCACTGTTCAACCATTGGATATGGGTCTCCTGGGAAGGGGGAAATGGCCTGATCCAGGTTACTCTCTTTGGCAAAAACAATTCCCGAAGAAGACTTAACAACTGAGGGCTATCTTCCTGCAGGAATGCTGTGAGTGTTGGGAACAAGCTCTTCAGTCATGAATGAGGATTCCTGCAGCCCAGCACAGCATCCATGTAGTAATAGTGATACATGTTTAATTAGCCCTTGTTCTAGGCCTGACTCAGGGTCTCCCTCAAATTCAGTGGGGTCTTAGAAACTTCAGGAACTTACCTAAGGCACCTAGGTACAAGTATCGGACTCCTGAATGGGAGTAAGAGGCCTTGAGTTCTAAGTCAGCTACTGACTCTCTTTGTGACTTCAGGCAAGTCCCTGACCTCTCTTAGCCTCAGTTTCCTTGTATGTATCTGAGGGTTGAGCTGAGGTTCTTGGTCAATAGTTTGTGGCCTTATGATGCCTAAAATCATGGATGGCAAGGAGTGAAGCCTGCCTGTGCCTCATTCTTGGACCTCAAAGCCCACACCACCACCCCAGCGCTCTCACTTTTTGAACTGTCAGACTCATGTCTTTATGGGCATGGGACTCGTGGGACTACAGGTTGAATAACCAAATACAAGTCAAAATTAGATCTAAGAGACAGTAAGCTCTTCCCAACTTCCCCAAACCTTCCCAGAATGGATTTTAGCTCTTCCCAATATTCATGGTTTCTGCCCTTACAAAAGGACACCACTGCGTATTTGATAGGCGAGGTACTTGGAGGTCATTCAAGTTACCACCCTGTTTTCTGACATCACAGGTCACACAGAGACAACTATCTCCTAGGGAGTTATGATCTCACATTAGTTATTAGCAGCTCCTGGGGGCTCTCAGTGGGGCTTTTGGAAAAAAAGATAAAAGGTAATTTGGAAGTCTGCTTTTGCTTTGGGAATAATAAATCCTTAAATTATCTCCTTGCCACCAGTTTTACATTTCTCAGGATAGTCCTCTGTTCATCTAGCTTGGTGGTTCATTTTGGAATTGTTTTTGTAGATGGTTCATGCTATTCTTCTAAGAGGAAACTGCCTTCGTTTCTCAGCTCTCCATTTGACTTCTCATGACCAGAGTGAGATCAGGGAGAATGTGGTGCCCCCACCCACATTTCTAAACGAATGTGGAATGTAAAGAAGGAAACAAGCCAAACAATAGCTGGGTGTGATCCTTGAAGTCATAGCACAAGAGAAGGGGAAGGCCCGCAAATACCACCTAGTCCATTTGCTCCCATGTTACAGATGGGAAAGCTAGGGAGAGGGAAGATGAGACTCCAGCTTCTTAACAAGTAGGAGATCCTTCAAAATAAGAGGAGGAAGGCTTTCAGAATATGGCCTTGCATTTGAAATGACAGAGCAGATATACAGTCAACTTTTAAAGTAACCAATACATAATAGAAATAGAAAATAAGATGAAGAGCCTTTGGGAGACCAAAAATATTGGGAAATTTCTAGAAAATGGAAAGCAGGAGGTTTCAGATTTCCATCTCGATGCTGAATTAAGTAAACTGAGGATTTCCTCCCCCGAATTCAGCCCTGAAGACACCGTCTAATGAAAGAGGAGTGATGTATATCAGAATCAAACTTGGAGAAACAGAAGTCAAGACAGGTCCCAGTCTGCGTGGATATGCAAATTAGAGGTGGAGAAAGTCAGATATCATGGATGGATGAGAATCTAGGGGAAGACTTTCTAGTTGTGGATTTTTTATCCTCCATAACAATCTGCCTTTCCACTGCTATAGGCAGAAAACACCAATATAACACCAGCTGCAAATGGCAAGGTAACCTCAAAGGCAGTTTTGGAGCCAGCTAGGGTGAGAAATGGGCTTCCCTGGCAGCTGAGTGGTAAAGAACCCACCTGCCAACACAGGGGATGGAGGTTCCATCTCTGGGTCAGGAAGATCCCCTGGAGAAGGGAATGGCAACCCACTCCAGTACTCTCGCCTAGAAAATCCCATGGACAGAGGAGCCTGGCAGGCTACAGTCAATGGGATTCCAAAGAGTTGGACACAACTTAGTGCCTAAACAACAGGGGTGAGAAATAGATTCAACAAACAAAGGCTGGCAGGCAGCCACTTCACAGTCTCTCCTTCTTCCCCGACACCTTGGTTGGGAAAAATGACTACACAGAGAGGGAGCTCTTAGGAAAGAGGAGTGACTAGGGCAGAGTTCAAACACGTTCTTTGAAAGGCAGGGTTCTGTGGTCATTGACAAACAGGAAACAGTTGCTCAGAGGCTCTGCACCCTGAGGCGCTCCCCTCATAACTTCAGCAGGAGGAGTCAAAGCAGGAATCTTGTCTTTAATCTCACTCCTCCTTCCGAAGTACAAATTATTGGCTGCGAGAGCTGACACTTCCAAGGAGATAGGAGCTCTGAGCCAAAAACAACCAACAAAGGAATGACTATCACGGAAGTGAAGTGAACAGACTGGATAGAAGAAGAATTTACATTAAGAACAATACATATATCCTTTCAAGGCATAAGAGAAGCATTGTAAATATAAAGCAAGAAGAGCAATTATTTTTAAAAAATAACTAGGAATACTGGGAATGACAAGTGTAATCATTGAAGGAAATAACTGGGGTAAGCAGAATGTATTTGGCCAAAGAACAGATGAGAGTGTTGGAAGATTAGGCAGAAGACAAAAGTCAACATAAAATATATCACAGAGGATACAGAGAAGTTAAGAGGTATGGATGCCAAAAGTGGAGTGGATGACATGCATTCAACTGGAGTCTCAGAAAAAGAAGCAAGATAAAGTATTTTAAGACACAATGTCAAATTATTTTCCTTAATTAAAAATATGGGGCCTTTGATTGAAAAGCACCTTTGCAGCATAGCCAGTCTTCTTTCACAGAACATTTGCTGCAGGAGACCCGAGCTAGATCCCTGGGTCAGGAAGATCCCCTGGAGAAGGGAATGGCTGTCCACGCCAGTATTCTTGTCTGGAGAACTCCAGGGTCAGAGGAGCCTTGCGGGCTACAGTCCATAGGGTCGCAAAGAGTCAGATGTGACTGAGCAACTAACATTTTCACTTTTCAATGAGTGACACAGGAGGCTGAGGGAAGTGTGTGTAGCAGGAAGGGTGTAGAATAAGAAAGTGAAATTTCCCCACAGATTCACAGTGCTTAGGAGACAAAATCCTGCTAGAGAAAGGCGGTGGTTGTGTCAAACACACAGCTAGTCTCGATATTTGCCAAATTTTGAAGCTGTATTGATTTGGAGGCTAATCAAATCTCTTAAAGGCTTAAACAAATTCCACACGGTGTCTTATGACAATGGAAATAAAGACGTGACTAGCTCTCAATCAAACCAGAGGTAGACTGAGTCAAAAAGAACTAGAACACAACCTCAATCTAGTTTATTTTCTAATCACACTGTTGTGATGGCACCATATCTTATCTACGTAATATAGAAAGGGTAAGACCTATCTAGGGAAAAGTCTTCCGTCTTAGTTCATATATGTAAGATCTCTGCATGGGTGCTAAGTTGCTACCATCCTGTCCAACTCTTTGCGACTGTGTAGCCTGTATCCCACCAGACTCCTCTGTCCATGGGAGTCTTCAGGCAAGAATACTGGAGTGGGTTGCCATGCCCTCCTCCAGGGGATCTTCCCCATCCAGGAATTGAACCTGCGTCTTTTAGGTCTTCTGCATTGGCAGGTGGGTTCTTTACCACTAGCGCCACCTGGAAGATCTCTAGTGTACAATAAAGAATTATAAGGCATGTGAAAAGGCAGGAAAATGTGATCATATGTGCTCAGGAGAAAAAAAGATAATAGAAGAAGACCCACATTTTCCAGTTACACAAGATTTTTATGATTTTTTTCTTTGAGAACAACACCTTTTATTCAACACTAGTGAGGCAATGCATACAGCACTAAGGGTCTCCTGGTTCACTCCATCACTGAAGTACCCCCGTGCATCCCCCTAGTGATGGTGCTGTCTGCACCATGGTCCACAGTAGCTACATGGTGCCACCTTTGTTTCTTTGTCCAAGTTTATGTACACCGTGGCTGGCCTTGGATACCTTCATTCCTGTCACAAGATACCACTTGCCTTCTGACTTCACTTACAGGCTGCTCTGCTATCAGATCAGTGATAGAGTTTTCATTTACTTCTTTCTGACAACCTACAAATGGAAGTTGCCTATAGTTGTTATGGTCATAAAACTGGCCAGTGTGCGTGACCTCCTCACCAGCTAGTGCGGACTGCACACTGAAGCACCTGGTGCCCCTGGGCAGGCTCCGTGCCACCAGGCTGCCCTGGTCTAGCAGCCAGAGGAAGGTCACTGCTGCCACCATCTTGCCAGACACTGGGATACAGAGTCCCAGCCACTGGACCTCCAGGGAAGTTGCTGCCCATTTTTTGCTTGTTTTTTTTTTTGTTGTTGTTGTTATTGAAATGTATGAGCTGCTTGTATGTTTTGGAAATTAAGCATTTATTGGTTTCATCATTGGCAAATATTTTCTCCCAGTCTGTAGGTCATCTTTTCATTTTGTTTCTGGTTTCCTTTGTTGCACAAAAGCATGTAAGTTTGATTAGGTCCCATTTGTTTATTTTTGCATGTAATTCAATTGCCTCAGACAAGGCATTTTTAAAGAACTATTTCAAATATGTTGAAGGGGAAAATGGAAAGTATGACAAAATTGTTAAAAAGAATACTTTAGCAGAGAACTGTAATCTGTAAAAATATCAAATGGACTTTTTCTGGAGCTGTAAAGTATAATTTCTGAAATTACAAACTCACTGATGGATTTAACAGCAACAAACAGAATTGGTAAACCCAAGGGTCAATATAAATTATCCAAACTGAAGCCCACAGAGAAAAAACAATGGAAAGAAGAGACATGCAAGACACAATCAAAGGTTTACACATAGTGAAACTGGAATCCAAGCAGAGAGGATGGAGAGAATGAGTTAGAAGCAAAGTTGGAAGAGAGAAAGATCAAGAACTTTCCAAAACTGATCAAAGATATCAATGTATAGATTCAAGATACTTAGTAAAACGCAAGTAGGACAGATACAAAGAATATAATGCCTAAATACTTAGTCAAATGGCTGAAAACCAAAGCAAGTAACCAGTAGCCAGAGAATAAGTAAGTAGCCAAGTAGCTAAGTAAAAAGTAGCCAGAGAATAAAGACACATTATGCATTCATCTCACACGCTAGTAAAGTAATGCTCAAAATTCTCCAAGCCAGGCTTCAGCAGTACATGAACCATGAACTTTCAGATGTTCAAGCTGGTTTTAGAAAAATGCAGAGGAACCAGAGATCAAATTGCAAACATCTGCTGGATTATGGAAAAAGCAAGAGAGTTCCAGAAAAACATCTATTTCTGCTTTATTGACTATGCCAAAGCCTTTGACTGTGTGGATCACAATAACTCTGGAAAATTCTGAAAGAGATGGGAATACCAGACCACCTGACCTGCCTCTTGAGAAACCTATATGCAGGTCAGGAAGCAACAGAACTGGACATGGAACAACAGACGGGTTCCAAATAGGAAAAGGAGTACATCAAGGCTGTATATTGTCACCCTGCTTATTTAACTTCCATGCAGAGTACCTCATGAGAAACGCTGGGCTGGAAGAAGCACAAGCTGGAATCAAGATTGCCGGGAGAAACATCAATAACCTCAGATATGCAGATGACACCACCCTTATGGCAGAAAGTGAAGAGGAACTAAAAAGCCTCTTGATGAAAGTGAGAGTCCCTTGGACTGCAAGGAGATCGAACCAGTCCATTCTGAAGGAGATCAACCCTGGGATTTCTTTGGAAGGAAGATGCTAAAGCTGAAACTCCAGTACTTTGGCCACCTCATGCAAAGAGTTGACTCATTGGAAAAGACTCTGATGCTGGGAGGGATTGGGGGCAGGAGGAGAAGGGGACGACCGAGGATGAGATGGCTGGATGGCATCACG
>SJYT01074124.1:599124-637034 GCA_006410635.1 Cephalophus harveyi | reverse complement strand
TATAACATGTGTAAGACATGGAAGCAACCTAGATGTCCATCAGCAGACAAATGGATAAGAAAGCTGTGGTACATATACACAATGGAGTATTACTCAGCCATTAAAAAGAATACATTTGAATCAGTTCTAATAAGGTGGATGAAACTGGAGCCTATTATACAGAGTGAAGTAAGCCAGAAAGAAAAACACCAATACAGTATACTGACACATATATATGGAATTTAGAAAGGTGGTAATGATAACCCTATATACAAGATAGCAAAAGAGACACAGATGTATAGAACAGTCTTTTTGGACTCTGGGAGAGGGCGAGGGTGGGATGATTTGGGAGAATGGCATTGAAACATGTATATTATCATATGTGAAATGGATCGCCAGTCGAGGTTCAATGCATGAGACAGGGTGCTTGGGGCTGGTGCACTGGGATGACCCAGAGGGATGGGAAGGGGAGGAAGGTGGGAGCGGGGGTTCAAGATGGGGAACACATGTACACCTGTGACAGATTCATGTTAATGTATGGCAAAACCACTACAATATTGTAAAGTAATTAGCCTCCAAAAAATAAAAAGACATGATGAAGTCATGAAGATTAAGTGCCATGCAGGCATGCACAGTTCCAAGCTTAGAGCACACATTGGGACATTTCCAGGATGGGGCTCAGTACTACTGAGGCCAGCCTTTCTACTGATTCATCTCTCATCTTGAGACAGCCCTTCATTTAATACTGACCTCTGCTTGCCTCTCAATTCACACCCTCACCTTACTGTCATCTGGCACAAAAGGGAGGCTAATCTTAGGATAGTAAGTTTTGTTTCAAACACCAATTCTGATCACATAACAGGAAATAACTAAAATATCTACTCTCTCTTCAAAAAAATTCTGAAGAATCAAAACCTAACTCAACAAGGGAAATTACCTTTTCTTTTTCTTTAAATTTAATTAATTTATTTTTGACCACACCAGCACACGTGGGATCTTAGTTCCCAGACCAGGAATAGAACTTAAGCCCCCTGCACTAGAAGCCCAGAATTTTAACCATTGGATCTCCAAGGAAGTCCCTATCTTTTCTTTTCTTTCTCTTCATTTTTATTAAACAGAAGTTCATTTTAAAATTTTTATTTATTTACTATTTTATTTTTGGCTTCACTGGGTAGTCATTGCAGCACTTGGGCTTTCTCTAGCTGCAGCAAGCAGGGGCTGCTCTTTGTTGCAGTGCACAGATTTCACATTTCAGTGGCTTCTCTTGTTGCAGAGCACAGGCTCTAGGCACAAAGGCTTCAGTAGTTGTGGCTCATGGCCTTAGTTGCTCTTCAGCAGGTGGGATTTCCCTGGACCAGCGATCAAACCTGTGTCCCCTGCATTGGCAGGTGGATTCTTAATCACTGGACCACAAAAGGAAGTCCCCTACCTTTTCTTTATTGAAGTATAATTGATGTACAAATTATGTAAGTTCCAGGTATACAATATAGTGACAAACAATTTTAAAAGTTATACTCCATTTATAGTTATTTTAAAATATTGGCTGTATTCTCTGTATTGTAAAATACATCCTTGTAGTTTATTTTATATATGACAGTTTATACCAACCACTCCTCATTCCCCATATCATCTCTTTCCCTTCCCTCACCCGACTATTAACTACTAGTTTGTTCTCTATAACTGTGAGTCTGCTTTTTTTTTTTATACTAAATCCACTACTTTGCAATATTTTATAGTTTCCATGTATAAGTGATATCACACAGTATTTATCTTTTTTCACTCTGCACAGTACCTTCTAATTCTATCCATGTTGTTGTAAGTGGCAAAATTTCATCCCTTGTTATGGCTGAGTAGTGTTCCATTGTGTATGTGTTTGTATATGTGTGTGTGTGTGTATGTGTATACATCTTCTTTATCCATTCATCTGCTGATGGACATTTAGGTATACTAAATCCACTACTTTGCAATATTTTATAGTTTCCATGTATAAGTGATATCACACAGTATTTATCTTTTTTCACTCTGCACAGTACCTTCTAATTCTATCCATGTTGTTGTAAGTGGCAAAATTTCATCCCTTGTTATGGCTGAGTAGTGTTCCATTGTGTATGTGTTTGTATATGTGTGTGTGTGTGTATGTGTATACATCTTCTTTATCCATTCATCTGCTGATGGACATTTAGGTTGCTTCCATACCTTGATAACTGTGAATAATGTTACTATAAATATAGGGATGTATGTATCTTTTCAAATTTGTATTTGTGTTTTTTTTTTTTTTTTAAGACATATACCCAGGAGTGGAATTGCTGGTTCATATGGTAGCTCTATTTTTAGTTTTTTGTAAATCTTCCATAGTGTTTTCCACAGAGACTGCACCAATTTACATTCCCAACAACAGTGCACAAGGATTCCCTTTTCTCCTATCCTTACCAACATTTGTTATTTGTGTTTTTGATGATAGCCATTCTGAAAAGTGTGAGGTGATATCACATTGTGGTTCTGATTTGCATTTCACAAGCAGTCAAGAGTCTTTTCCAGTACCACAATTTGAAAGCATCAGTTCTTCAGCACTCAGCCTTCTTTATGGTCCATCTCTCACATCTGTACATGACTACTGGAAAAACCATTACTTTGACTATATAGTCCTTTGTTGGCAAAATGATGTTTCTGCTTTTTAATATGCTATCTAGGTTTCTCAAAGTTTTCCTACATTTCTCAAAGTTTGCTGTGAAGGAGCAACTATATTTTAATTTCATGGCTGCAGTCACTATCCACAGTGGTTTTGGAGCCCCCCAAAATAAAATCTGGCACTGTTTCCACCTTTTCCCCTTCAGTTTTCCATGAAGTTATGGGACTGGAAGCCAAGATCTTAGTTTTTTGAATGTTGAGTTTTAAGCCAGTTTTCCTCTTTCACCCTTTCCTCTTTCACCCTCATCAAGAAGCTCTTTAGTTCCTCTTCATTTTCTGCCATTAGAATGGTATCATCTGTCTATCTGAGGTGGCTGATATTGCTCCTGGCAATCTTGATTCCAGCCTGTGCTTCATCCAGGCTTGAGCTTCATCCAGCCTGGCATTTCACATAATGTACTCTGCATATAAGTTAAATAAGTAGGGTGACAATATACAACCCTGTCCTACTCCTTTCCCAATGTGGAACCAGTCAATTGTTCCATGTACTGGTCTAACTGTTACTCCTTTGACTCACATACAAGTTTCTCAGAAGACAGGTAAGGTGGTCTAGTATTCCCATCTCTTTAAGAATTTCCCAGTTTGTTGTGAAATACACAAAGGCTTTTGTGTAGTCAGTGAAGTGGAAGTAGATGTTTTTCTGGAACCCCCTTGCTTTCTCCATGATGCAGCGAATGTTGGTCATTTGATCTCTGGTTCCTCTGCCTCTTCAAAACCCAGCTTGTACATCTGGAAGTTCTCAGTTCATGTACTGCTGAAGCCTAGCTTGAAGGATCTTGAGCATAACCTTGCTAGCATGTGAAATGAGTGCAACTACAGGGTAGTTTGAACATTCTTAGTATTGCCTTTCTTTGGGATTGGAATGAAAACTGACTTTTTCCAGTCCCATGGCCACTGCTGAAATTTCCAGATTTGCTGACTTAAAAGTTCTAGACAGACTTTTGTCAACAAAGAAAAGTCTTAGCTTTTTAATATGCTGTCTAGGTTTGTCATAGCTTTTCTTCCAAGGAGCAAGTGTTTTTTAATTTCATGGCTGCAGTCACCATCTGAGGTGATTCTGGAGCCAAAGAAAATAAAGTCTGTCACTGCTTCCATTGTTTCCTCATCTATTTGCCATGAAGTGATGGGACCAGATGCCATAATCTTAGTTTTTTGAATCTTGAGTTTTAAGCCAGTTTTTTCACTCTCCTCTTTCACCTTTATTAAGAAGTNGAGGTGATTCTGGAGCCAAAGAAAATAAAGTCTGTCACTGCTTCCATTGTTTCCTCATCTATTTGCCATGAAGTGATGGGACCAGATGCCATAATCTTAGTTTTTTGAATCTTGAGTTTTAAGCCAGTTTTTTCACTCTCCTCTTTCACCTTTATCAAGAAGTTCTTTAGTTCCTCTTCTCTTTCTGCCATAAGAGGGGTGTCATCTGCATATCTGACGTTATTGATATTTCTTCAGGCAATCTTGATTCCAGCTTGTGCTTCATCCAGCCTGGCATTTCGCATGATGTACTCTGCATGTAAGTTAAATAAGCAGAGTGACGATATACAGCCTTGATATACTCCTTTCCCAGTTTGGAACAAGTCCGTTGTCCCATGTCTGTTCTAACTGTTGCTTCTTGACCTGCATACAGATTTCTCAGGAGGCAGGTAAGGTAGCCTGATAGTCCCATCTGTTTTAAGAATTTTCCAGTTTGTTGTGATCTACACAGTCAAAGGCTTTAGCATAGTCAATAAAGCAGAAGTAGATGTTTTCCTGAAATTCTCCTGCTTTTTCTATGATCCAGTGGATGCTGGCAATTTGATCTCTGGTTCCTCTGCCTTTTCTAAATCCAGGTTGAACTGATCTACACAGTCAAAGGCTTTAGCATAGTCAATAAAGCAGAAGTAGATGTTTTCCTGAAATTCTCCTGCTTTTTCTATGATCCAGTGGATGCTGGCAATTTGATCTCTGGTTCCTCTGCCTTTTCTAAATCCAGGTTGAACATCTGGAAGTTCTCGGCCCACATACTGCTGAAGCCTGGCTTGGAGAATTTTGAGTATTAATTTACTAACATGTGAAATGAGTTCAATAGTTCAACTGTTTGAACATTCTTCAGCATTGTACTTCTTTGGGACTGGAATGAAAACTGGCCTTTTCTAGTCCTGTGGTCACTGCTAAGTTCTCCATATTTGCTGGCATATTGAGTGCAGCACTTTCACAGCATCATATTTTATGATTTGAAATAGCTCAACTGGAATTCCATCACCTCCACTAGCTTTGTTAGTAGTGATACTTCCTCAGGCTTCCTTGGCTTTGCATTCCAGGATGTCTGGCTCTAAATGAGTGATCACACCATCGTGGTTATCTGGGTCATTAAGACCTTTTTGGTATAGTTCTTGTGTGTATTCTACCCAACATATACCCAGGAGTGGAATTGCTGGTTCATATGGTAGCTCTATTTTTAGTTTTTTGTAAATCTTCCATAGTGTTTTCCACAGAGACTGCACCAATTTACATTCCCAACAACAGTGCACAAGGATTCCCTTTTCTCCTATCCTTACCAACATTTGTTATTTGTGTTTTTGATGATAGCCATTCTGAAAAGCGTGAGGTGATATCACGTTGTGGTTCTGATTTGCATTTCGCAAGCAGTCAAGAGTCTTTTCCAGTACCACAATTTGAAAGCATCAGTTCTTCAGCACTCAGCCTTCTTTATGGTCCATCTCTCACATCTGTACATGACTACTGGAAAAACCATTACTTTGACTATATGGTCCTTTGTTGGCAAAATGATGTTTCTGCTTTTTAATATGCTATCTAGGTTTCTCAAAGTTTTCCTACATTTCTCAAAGTTTGCTGTGAAGGAGCAACTATATTTTAATTTCATGGCTGCAGTCACTATCCACAGTGGTTTTGGAGCCCCCCAAAATAAAATCTGGCACTGTTTCCACCTTTTCCCCTTCAGTTTTCCATGAAGTTATGGGACTGGAAGCCAAGATCTTAGTTTTTTGAATGTTGAGTTTTAAGCCAGTTTTCCTCTTTCACCCTTTCCTCTTTCACCCTCATCAAGAAGCTCTTTAGTTCCTCTTCATTTTCTGCCATTAGAATGGTATCATCTGCCTATCTGAGGTGGCTGATATTGCTCCTGGCAATCTTGATTCCAGCCTGTGCTTCATCCAGGCTTGAGCTTCATCCAGCCTGGCATTTCACATAATGTACTCTGCATATAAGTTAAATAAGTAGGTTGACAATATACAACCCTGTCCTACTCCTTTCCCAATGTGGAACCAGTCAATTGTTCCATGTACTGGTCTAACTGTTACTCCTTTGACTCACATACAAGTTTCTCAGAAGACAGGTAAGGTGGTCTAGTATTCCCATCTCTTTAAGAATTTCCCAGTTTGTTGTGAAATACACAAAGGCTTTTGTGTAGTCAGTGAAGTGGAAGTAGATGTTTTTCTGGAACCCCCTTGCTTTCTCCATGATGCAGCGAATGTTGGTCATTTGATCTCTGGTTCCTCTGCCTCTTCAAAACCCAGCTTGTACATCTGGAAGTTCTCAGTTCATGTACTGCTGAAGCCTAGCTTGAAGGATCTTGAGCATAACCTTGCTAGCATGTGAAATGAGTGCAACTACAGGGTAGTTTGAACATTCTTAGTATTGCCTTTCTTTGGGATTGGAATGAAAACTGACTTTTTCCAGTCCCATGGCCACTGCTGAAATTTCCAGATTTGCTGACTTAAAAGTACTAGACAGACTTTTGTCAACAAAGAAAAGTCTTAGCTTTTTAATATGCTGTCTAGGTTTGTCATAGCTTTTCTTCCAAGGAGCAAGTGTTTTTTAATTTCATGGCTGCAGTCACCATCTGAGGTGATTCTGGAGCCAAAGAAAATAAAGTCTGTCACTGCTTCCATTGTTTCCTCATCTATTTGCCATGAAGTGATGGGACCAGATGCCATAATCTTAGTTTTTTGAATCTTGAGTTTTAAGCCAGTTTTTTCACTCTCCTCTTTCACCTTTATTAAGAAGTTCTTTAGTTCCTCTTCTCTTTCTGCCATAAGAGGGGTGTCATCTGCATATCTGACGTTATTGATATTTCTTCAGGCAATCTTGATTCCAGCTTGTGCTTCATCCAGCCTGGCATTTCGCATGATGTACTCTGCATGTAAGTTAAATAAGCAGAGTGACGATATACAGCCTTGATATACTCCTTTCCCAGTTTGGAACAAGTCCGTTGTCCCATGTCTGTTCTAACTGTTGCTTCTTGACCTGCATACAGATTTCTCAGGAGGCAGGTAAGGTAGCCTGATAGTCCCATCTGTTTTAAGAATTTTCCAGTTTGTTGTGATCTACACAGTCAAAGGCTTTAGCATAGTCAATAAAGCAGAAGTAGATGTTTTCCTGAAATTCTCCTGCTTTTTCTATGATCCAGTGGATGCTGGCAATTTGATCTCTGGTTCCTCTGCCTTTTCTAAATCCAGGTTGAACATCTGGAAGTTCTCAGCCCACATACTGCTGAAGCCTGGCTTGGAGAATTTTGAGTATTAATTTACTAACATGTGAAATGAGTTCAATAGTTCAACTGTTTGAACATTCTTCAGCATTGTACTTCTTTGGGACTGGAATGAAAACTGGCCTTTTCTAGTCCTGTGGTCACTGCTAAGTTCTCCATATTTGCTGGCATATTGAGTGCAGCACTTTCACAGCATCATATTTTATGATTTGAAATAGCTCAACTGGAATTCCATCACCTCCACTAGCTTTGTTAGTAGTGATACTTCCTCAGGCTTCCTTGGCTTTGCATTCCAGGATGTCTGGCTCTAAATGAGTGATCACACCATCGTGGTTATCTGGGTCATTAAGACCTTTTTGGTATAGTTCTTGTGTGTATTCTACCCATCTCTTCTTAATATCTTCCACTTCTGTTAGGTCCATACAGTTTCTGTCCCTCATTGAGCCCATCTTTGCATGAAATATTCCCTTGGTATCTCTAATTTTCTTGATGAGATCTCTAGTCTTTCCCATTCTATTGTTTTCCTCTATTTCTTTGCATTGATGACTAGGAAGGCTTTCTTATCTCTCATTGCTATTCTTTGGAACACTGTATTCAGATGGGTATATCTTTCCTTTTCTCCTTTGCCTTTAGCCTCTTTTTTTTTTTTCTTGGCTATTTGTAAGGCCTCCTCAGAAAGCCATTTTGCCTTTTTGCATTTCTTTTTCTTGGGAATGCTCTTGATCACTGTCTCTGGTAAGATGTCATGAACCTCTGTCCAATAGTTCTTCAGGCACTCTGTCTATCAGGTTTAATCCCTTGAATCTGTTTGTCACTTCCACTGTGTAATCATAAGGGATGTGATTTAGGTCAAACCTGAATGGCCTAGAGGTTTTCCCTACTTTCTTGAATTTAAGTCTGAATTTTTCAATAAGCTGTTCATGATCTGTTCAGCTCCTGGTCTTTTTTTTTCTTTTTTTCTTTTTTTTTTGCTGCTTGTATAGAGATTCACCATCTTCAACTGCAAAGAGTATAATCAATCCATGAGCACCCATATTTGATATTCTCAGGGGAGCACCTAAGGGGCAGGATTTCACTAATCCTTGACAGTGATGCTTGTATCTTTGGTACTCACGGCACCTAGCAAAGGCCTATCATGCCTCAGGCATACAATAAATATTAATGGCATCCCACTCCAGTACTCTTGCCTGGAAAATCCCATGGACGGAGGAGCCTGGCAGGCTGCAGTCCAACGGGTCGCTAAGAATCGGACACGACTGAGTGATTTCACTTTCACTTTTCGGTTTCATGCATTGGAGAAGGAAATGGCAACTCACTCCAGTGTTCTTGCCTGGAATATCCCAGGGACGGGGGAGCCTGATGGGCTGCTGTCTATGGGGTCGCAGAGAGTCAGACACGACTGAAGTGACTTAGCAGCACTAGCACCAGCAAGCAAACTATACGAGCTACCATACGCCCGAGGTTAGGGAAGGCGGCAGAGAGGAGCAACCCCACATCGGAGGAGCGGCGGCTGCGTGGGTGCAGAAGGGCTGAGAGGAGTTACTCCACGTTCAAGGTAAGGAGGGGCGGCCATGAGGAGATACCCCTCGTCCAAGGTAAGGAGCAGCGGCTGCGCTTTGCTGGAGCAGCTGTGAAGAGATACCCCACTTTCAAGGTAAGAGAAACCCAAGTAAGATGATAGGTGTTGCGAGAGGGCATCAGAGGGCAGACACACTGAAACCATAATCACAGAAAACTAGCCAATCTGATCACATGGACCACAGCCTAGTCTAACTCAATGAAACTAAGCCATCCCGTGTGGAGTTGCCCAAGATGGGAGGGTCATGGTGGAGAGGTCTGACAGAATGTGGTCCACTGGAGAAGGGAATGGCAAACCACTTCAGTATTCTTGCCTTGAGAACCCCATGAACAGTATGAAAAGACAAAAAGTAGGACACTGAAAGAGGAACTCCCCAGGTCGGTAAGTGCCCAATATGCTACAGGAGATAAGTGGAGAAATAACTCCAGAAAGAATGAAAGGATGGAACCAAACCAAAAACAACACCCAGTTGTGGATGGGACTGGTGATAGAAGCAAGATTGATTCAATGCTGTAAAGAGCAATATTGCATAGGAACCTGGAATGTCAGGTCCATGAATCAAGGCAAATTGGAAATGGTCAAACAGGAGATGGCAAGAGTGAACGTCAACATTCTAGGAATCAGTGAACTAAAATGGACCAGAATGGGTGAATTTAACTCAGATGACCATTATATCTACTACTGCGGGCAGGAATCCCTTAGAAGAAATAGAGTAGCCATCATGGTCAACAAAAGAGTCTGAAATGCAGTACTTGGATGCAGTCTCAAAAACAACAGAATGATCTCTGTTCATTTCCAAGGCAAACCATTCAATATCACAGTAATCCAAGTCTATGCCCCAACCGGTAACGCTGAAGAAGCTGAAGTTGAATGGTGCTATGAAGACCTACAAGACCTTTTAGAACAAACACCCAAAAAGATGTCCTTTTTATTATAGAGGACTGGAATGCAAAACTAGGAAGTCAAGAAACACCTGGGTAACAGGCAAATTTGGCATTGGTGTTCAGAATGAAGCAGAGCAAAGGCTAATAGAGTTTTGCCAAGAGAAGGCACTGGTCATAGCAAACACCCTGTTCCAACAACACAAGAGAAGACTCTACACATGGACATCACCAGATGGTCAACACTGAAATCAACTGAGTATATTCTTTGCAGCCAAAGATGGAGAAACTCTATACAGTCAGCAAAAAGAAGACTGGGAGCAGACTGTGGCTCAGATCATGAACTCCTTTTGCCAAATTCAGACTTAAATTGAAGAAAGTGAGGAAAACCACTAGACCATTCAGGTATGACCTAAATCAAATCCTTTATGATTATACAGTGGAGGTGAGAAGTAGATTTAGGGACTAGATCTGATAGAGTGCCTGATGAACTATGGACGGAGGTTCGTGACATTGTACAGGAGACAGGGATCAAGACCACTATCTGAGGTGGCTGATATTGCTCCTGGCAATCTTGATTCCAGCCTGTGCTTCATCCAGGCTTGAGCTTCATCCAGCCTGGCATTTCACATAATGTACTCTGCATATAAGTTAAATAAGTAGGTTGACAATATACAACCCTGTCCTACTCCTTTCCCAATGTGGAACCAGTCAATTGTTCCATGTACTGGTCTAACTGTTACTCCTTTGACTCACATACAAGTTTCTCAGAAGACAGGTAAGGTGGTCTAGTATTCCCATCTCTTTAAGAATTTCCCAGTTTGTTGTGAAATACACAAAGGCTTTTGTGTAGTCAGTGAAGTGGAAGTAGATGTTTTTCTGGAACCCCCTTGCTTTCTCCATGATGCAGCGAATGTTGGTCATTTGATCTCTGGTTCCTCTGCCTCTTCAAAACCCAGCTTGTACATCTGGAAGTTCTCAGTTCATGTACTGCTGAAGCCTAGCTTGAAGGATCTTGAGCATAACCTTGCTAGCATGTGAAATGAGTGCAACTACAGGGTAGTTTGAACATTCTTAGTATTGCCTTTCTTTGGGATTGGAATGAAAACTGACTTTTTCCAGTCCCATGGCCACTGCTGAAATTTCCAGATTTGCTGACTTAAAAGTACTAGACAGACTTTTGTCAACAAAGAAAAGTCTTAGCTTTTTAATATGCTGTCTAGGTTTGTCATAGCTTTTCTTCCAAGGAGCAAGTGTTTTTTAATTTCATGGCTGCAGTCACCATCTGAGGTGATTCTGGAGCCAAAGAAAATAAAGTCTGTCACTGCTTCCATTGTTTCCTCATCTATTTGCCATGAAGTGATGGGACCAGATGCCATAATCTTAGTTTTTTGAATCTTGAGTTTTAAGCCAGTTTTTTCACTCTCCTCTTTCACCTTTATCAAGAAGTTCTTTAGTTCCTCTTCTCTTTCTGCCATAAGAGGGGTGTCATCTGCATATCTGACGTTATTGATATTTCTTCAGGCAATCTTGATTCCAGCTTGTGCTTCATCCAGCCTGGCATTTCGCATGATGTACTCTGCATGTAAGTTAAATAAGCAGAGTGACGATATACAGCCTTGATATACTCCTTTCCCAGTTTGGAACAAGTCCGTTGTCCCATGTCTGTTCTAACTGTTGCTTCTTGACCTGCATACAGATTTCTCAGGAGGCAGGTAAGGTAGCCTGATAGTCCCATCTGTTTTAAGAATTTTCCAGTTTGTTGTGATCTACACAGTCAAAGGCTTTAGCATAGTCAATAAAGCAGAAGTAGATGTTTTCCTGAAATTCTCCTGCTTTTTCTATGATCCAGTGGATGCTGGCAATTTGATCTCTGGTTCCTCTGCCTTTTCTAAATCCAGGTTGAACATCTGGAAGTTCTCGGCCCACATACTGCTGAAGCCTGGCTTGGAGAATTTTGAGTATTAATTTACTAACATGTGAAATGAGTTCAATAGTTCAACTGTTTGAACATTCTTCAGCATTGTACTTCTTTGGGACTGGAATGAAAACTGGCCTTTTCTAGTCCTGTGGTCACTGCTAAGTTTTCCATATTTGCTGGCATATTGAGTGCAGCACTTTCACAGCATCATATTTTATGATTTGAAATAGCTCAACTGGAATTCCATCACCTCCACTAGCTTTGTTAGTAGTGATACTTCCTCAGGCTTCCTTGGCTTTGCATTCCAGGATGTCTGGCTCTAAATGAGTGATCACACCATCGTGGTTATCTGGGTCATTAAGACCTTTTTGGTATAGTTCTTGTGTGTATTCTACCCACCTCTTCTTAATATCTTCCACTTCTGTTAGGTCCATATAGTTTCTGTCCCTCATTGAGCCCATCTTTGCATGAAATATTCCCTTGGTATCTCTAATTTTCTTGATGAGATCTCTAGTCTTTCTCATTCTATTGTTTTCCTCTGTTTCTTTGCATTGATGACTAGGAAGGCTTTCTTATCTCTCATTGCTATTCTTTGGAACACTTTATTCAGATGGGTATATCTTTCCTTTTCTCCTTTGCCTTTAGCCTCTCTTTTTTTCTTGGCTATTTGTAAGGCCTCCTCAGAAAGCCATTTTGCCTTTTTGCATTTCTTTTTCTTGGGAATGGTCTTGATCACTGTCTCCGGTAAAACGTCATGCACCTCGGTCCAATAGTTCTTCAGGCACTCTGTCTATCAGGTCTAATCCCTTGAATCTGTTTGTCACTTCCACTGTATAATCATAAGGGATGTGATTTAGGTCAATGGCCTGAATGGCCTAGAGCTTTTCCCTACTTTCTTGAATTTAAGTCTGAATTTTTCAATAAGCTGTTCATGATCTGAGCCACTTTCAGCTCCTGGTCTTTTTTTTTTTTGCTGCTTGTATAGAGCTTCACCATCTTCAACTGCAAAGAGTATAATCAATCCATGAGCATCCATATTTGATATTCTCAGGGGAGAACCTAAGGGGCAGGATATCACTAATCCTTGACAGTGATGCTTGTATATTTGGTACTCATGGCACCTAGCAAAGGCCTATCATGCCTCAGGCATACAATAAATATTAATGGCACCCCACTCCAGTACTCTTGCCTGGAAAATCCCATGGACTGAGGAGTCTGGTAGGCTGCAGTCCATGGGGTCGCTAAGCGTCGGACACGACTGAGCGATTTCACTTTTACTTTTCAGTTTCATGCATTGGGGAAGGAAATGGCAACTCACTCCAGTGTTCTTGCCTGGAGAATCCCAGGGACGGGGGAGCCTGTTGGGCTGCTGTCTATGGGGTCGCAGAGAGTCGGACACGACTGAAGCGACTTAGCAGTACTAGCACCAGCAAGCAAACTGTATGAGCTACCACACACCCGAGGTCAGGGAAGGCGGCAGAGAGGAGCAACCCCATATCGGAGGAGCGGCGGCTGCGTGGGTGCAGAAGGGCTGAGAGGAGCTACTCCACGTTCAAGGTAAGGAGGGGCGGCTGTGAGGAGATACCCCTTATCCAAGGTAAGGAGCAGCGGCTGTGCTTTGCTGGAACAGCTGTGAAGAGATACCCCAGGTTCAACGTAAGAGAAACCCAAGTAAGATGATAGGTGCTGCGAGAGGGCATCAGAGGGCAGACACACTGAAACCACAATCACAGAAAACTAGCCAATCTGATCACACAGACCACAGCCTAGTCTAACTCAATGAAACTAAGCCATCTCATGTGGGGTCGCCCAACACAGGAGGGTCACGGTGGAGAGGTCTGACAGAATGTGGTCCACTGGAGAAGGGAATGGCAAACCACTTCAGTATTCTTGTCTTGAGAACCCCATGAACAGTATGAAAAGGCAAAAGGTAGGACACTGAAAGAGGAACTCCCCAGGTCGGTAAGTGCCCAAAATGCTACAGGAGATAAGTGGAGAAATAACTCCAGAAAGAATGAAGGGATGGAGACAAAGCAAAAACAATACCCAGTTGTGGATGGGACTGGTGATAGAAGCAAGATTGATTCAATGCTGTAAAGAGCAATACTGCATAGGAACCTGGAATGTCAGGTCCATGAATCAAGGCAAATTGGAAGTGGTCAAACAGGAGATGGCAAGAGTGAACGTCGACATTCTAGGAATCAGTGAACTAAAATGGACCAGAATGGGTTAATTTCACTCAGACAACCACTATATCTACTACTGCAGGCAGGAATCCCTTAGAAGAAATAGAGTAGCCATCATGGTCAACAAAGGAGTCCGAAATGCAGCACTTGAATGCAGTCTCAAAAACGACAGAATGATCTCTGTTCATTTCCAAGGCAAACCATTCAATATCACAGTAATCCAAGTCTATGCCCCAACCAGTAACGCTGAATGAAAAACATCAATTCTTCGGCAGTCAGCCTTCTTTATGGTCCAACTCTCACGTCCATACATGATCACTAGAAAGACCATGGCTTTGACTATATGGACCTTTGTCATTATTAAGTTGTACACCTGAAACTAATAATAATATTATTAGCCAACTGTACCTCATTTGTAAAGGTAGGACAGATGAAAGGAGTTTTATTTACAAAAAAAAAATTGTAAACTATTTGCTTTTATGCATTACTTTAAATTTACCATTCTGAAGAATTTCAAAGTCTCTTCAAAATGATCTAACGCTTCTCAACTAACAACTGAGAAGACTCCTTAAGAGTCAGTTGGACACTAAGGAGATTAAACCAGTCAGTTTAAGGAAATCAATCCTGAATATTCACTGGAAGGACTGATGCTCAAGCTGAAGCTCCAGTACTTTGGGCACCTGATGCGAAGAGCCAACTCACTAGAGAAGACCCTGATTCTGGAAAGACTGAGGGCAGTAAGAGAAGGGGTGACAGAGATGAGACGGCTGGATGGCATTGCCAACTCAATGGACATGCGAGCCTGTGTGCTAAGTTGCTTCAGTGGTGTCTGACTCTTTGAGACCCTATGGACTGTATCCAGCCAGTCTCCTCTGTCCATGGGGGTTCTTCAGGCAAGAATACTGGAGTGGACTGCCACGCTACGGCTGGATGGCATTGCCAACTCAATGGACATGCGAGCCTGTGTGCTAAGTTGCTTCAGTGGTGTCTGACTCTTTGAGACCCTATGGACTGTATCCAGCCAGTCTCCTCTGTCCATGGGGGTTCTTCAGGCAAGAATACTGGAGTGGACTGCCACGCTCTTCTCCAGGTGATCTTCCCAACCCAGGGATAGAGCCTGCATCTATTCTGTCTCCTGCATTGTCAGGTGGGTTCTTTACCACTAGTGCCACTTGGGAAGCCCCAGTGGACAGGAGTGTGGGCAAACTCTGAGAGACAGTAAAGGACAGGAAAGCCTGGTGTGCTGCAGTCCATGGAGTCACAAAGAGTCAGACACGACTTAGCAACTGAACAATGACAATAAAGCGTTACACACGCATCTTTTTTTTTTTTTTTTTTTACCAAATACATGAAAAAATGTCTTCTTCCCAGGAACCACAAAATCTTAGGCAAGTATACCAAGGGCAGGTGGGGAGGAAATATGTGTCTTTTAACAAGATATGATAAACGTACAAATATTCTTGAACATAAAGTGAAAGTAAGACAATAAAATTTGTCCCTGATGAAAGAGGCTGCTATTCAAATAACCAAGATGTGATTAAATAACTAGATTTCTAATACACATAGAAATCTAGGTGTATTTTTAACACACCTAGATTTCTAATACACATAGAAATCTAGGTGTATTTTTAATACACCTAGATTTCTAATACACATAAAAATCTACATGTATTTTTAATACACCTAGATTTCTAATACACATTTCTTTTTTAAAAAACAAAAGAATAAGATTTCTTGTAAAACTTTTATTTTGCCACATATGAAAACATTTATTTACATTGATGTTTACTTTCTTTAGAAACACTGAAAAATCTGTTCTCTCATTAAAGAAGCATAAATAACAACTGAGTTTCCTTAACATTGTAAGTTACCTCTCAGGTCTTTCTTGAGTTTTCTGAGGTCTTTTTGAAAATCTTCAAACTTCATCTGCGAGGCCTGAAAGAGGTCCTGGGGTTCAGGCAGTGGAAACACACACTGTTCTTTCCCAGCATCCTGGTCAGCATGAAGCACAGAACATTTAAATAAATGAGGACAGAACAGCAGCAGCAATGACAAACAACATCAAACACGACCACATCGCTCGACAACAGGGAATAACAAAATGTGACTCTGCGAACATTATCTCACCTCATCAAAATTGCGAAGATAATATGACACGATATATGACAACAGGCTTCTGCTATTGTCCTAGGCAGAGAGACCAAAGTGAGTAGAAGTACATTTTAAAAAATGACTAAATATATGGCATTAAATAAAATTCATCCCATTAAACCCACACATGTAGATGAGAATGTTTAGGATGAAAGGAGACATTCTCTGTTTCATGTTGCTTTAGTTTAATGGCCCAGATGGTCTTATCCTCCCCGCCTCTGTTCCCACCTGAGCCCCAAGTGGAAGCACAACTGTTTCGAGGGTTGTCTCAGTTGTACACACCTTCCTGCTTTCACTTTCCTCAATCAGAAAATTAATTCATTAATTTTATTTTGTTTAGGATGAAAGGAGACATTCTCTGTTTCATGTTGCTTTAGTTTAATGGCCCAGATGGTCTTATCCTCCCCGCCTCTGTTCCCACCTGAGCCCCAAGTGGAAGCACAACTGTTTCGAGGGTTGTCTCAGTTGTACACACCTTCCTGCTTTCACCTTCCTCAACCAGAAAATTAATTCATTAATTTTATTTCTTATTAACAGGTATAACTACAGGTATTACTACTGGGCTTCCCTGGTGGCTCAGAGGTTAAACGTCTGCCTCCAATGTGGGAGATCCGGGTTCGATCCCTGGGTTGGGAAGATCCCCTGGAGAAAGAAATGGTAACTATCTAAACAGAAATGACTAAATAACACCAGCATTTCTGTATGGCTGTACCAATAGGGACCACTCCAACAGGAAGCTTGACTTAGGTTTATTACTAACTAGATTAATAAAATTTAAAAGTTAAGTATTATCTCAGGTAAGTTGGAGCTTTAGAAATGCAAATATAAATTATGTCAGCAACTGAGATTCAAGAATTAGTATCTGTGCAGCTATAAAAATGCAATATATGTAGTTCATATATATATATGCTGGGAGGGATTGGGGGCAGGAGGAGAAGGGGACGACCGAGGATGAGATGGCTGGATGGCATCACTGACTCGATGGATGTGAGTCTGAGTGAACTCCGAGAGATGGTGATGAACAGGGAGGCCTGGCGTGCTGCGATTCATGGGGTCGCAAAGAGTCGGACACGACTGAGCGACTGAACTGAACTGAACTGAACTGAAAGAAGAAAAACTGCTTCATATGTAACAGTCTTCAAAGAGCTTTTCACCTTCTTTTCTGGCACATTTAGAAGCATTAATATATGTTTTTTTAATTCTCAAAATAAATACTAGATAATTGGGATGTGTGAAACCAAATACATATTTTTAAAAACATACCTTATAATAAAAACTTTGTTTTCTGGAATATTCAATCTAACCATGACTTTCCCCTCATTGATAAAAAGAGCAACATTCCTTTATGAACAAGTCTGATGGGATATGATAATATATCTATTAAACTCCGTGATGGGCTTCCCTGGTGGCTCCGATGATAAAGAACCCGCCTGCCAATGCAGGAGATGCAGGTTCAATCCCTGGGTCGGGAAGATCCCCTGGAAAAGGGAATGGCAACCTAATCCAGTGTTCTTGCCTAGAAAATCACATAGATAGAGGAGCCTGGTGGGCTACAGTCCATGGGGTCACAAAGAGTTGGACACAAGTGAGTGACTAACACAACACAGACTCCCTGAACATATTATGGGCTTCCCTGGTGGCTCAGCAATAGAGAATCCACCTGCCAATGCAGGAGACATGGGTTCAATCCCTGGGTTGGGAAGATCCCCTGGAGAAGGAAATGGCAGCCCACTCCAGGATTTTTGCCTGGGAAATCCCATGGACAGAGGAGCCTGGTGGGCTACTGTTCATGGGGTTGCAAAGAGCTGGATATGACTTAACAACTAAGCAGCAACAACAACATACTTTACTATATACATCGATTACATGGAAATACATAGCTATAATAACAGAAGTAGTACATTTATTAGAAGCAGGACTACTTGTCAAATGATTTAAGCAACTAACTTCCTTTGTCTTTCCTGACTTGTAAATCAGTGAAATGATCAGCAATACCTCTGAAAAACATCAATTCTTCGGCAGTCAGCCTTCTTTATGGTCCAACTCTCACGTCCATACATGATCACTAGAAAGACCATAGCTCTGACTATACGGACCTTTGTCATCATTAAGTTGTACACCTGAAACTAATAATAATATTATAAGCTAACTGTACCTCATTTGTAAAGGTAGGACAGATGAAAGGAGTTTTATTTACAAAAAATAAAAATTGTAAACTATTTGCTTTTGTGCATTACTTTAAATTTACCATTCTGAAGAATTTCAAAGTCTCTTCAAAATGATCTAATGCTTCTCAACTAACAATTGAGAAGACTCTTTAAGAGTCAGTTGGACACTAAGGAGATTAAACCAGTCAGTTTCAAGGAAATCAATCCTGAATATTCACTGGAAGGACTGATGCTCAAGCTGAAGCTCCAATAATTTGGGCACCTGATGTGAAGAGCCAACTCATTGGAGAAGACCCTGATGCTGGAAAGACTGAGGGCAGTAAGAGAAGGGGTGACAGAGATGAGATGGTTGGATGGCATTGCCAACTCAATGGACATGCGAGCCTGTGTGCCAAGTTGCTTCAGTGGTGTCTGACTCTTTGAGACCCTGTGGACTGTATCCAGCCAGTTTCCTCTGTCCATGGGGGTTCTCCAGGCAAGAATACTGGAGTGGACTGCCATGCTCTTCTCCAGGTGATCTTCCCAACCCAGGGATAGAGCCTGCATCTATTCTGTCTCCCGCATTGTCAGGTGGGTTCTTTACCACTAGTGCCACTTGGGAAGCCCCAGTGGACATTGGGGGTTCTCCAGGCAAGAATACTGGAGTGGACTGCCATGCTCTTCTCCAGGTGATCTTCCCAACCCAGGGATAGAGCCTGCATCTATTCTGTCTCCCGCATTGTCAGGTGGGTTCTTTACCACTAGTGCCACTTGGGAAGCCCCAGTGGACATGAGTGTGGGCAAACTCTGAGAGACAGTAAAGGACAGGAAAGCCTGGTGTGCTGCAGTCCATGGAGTCACAAAGAGTCAGGCACGACTTAGCAACTGAACAATGACAATAAAGCATTACACACGCATTTTTTTTTTTTTTTTTTTTACAAAATACATGAAAAAATGTTTTCTTCCCAGGAAATTTCACATGCCACAAAATCTTAGGCAAGTATGCCAAGAGCGGGTGGGGAGGAAATATGTGTCTTTTAACAAGATATGATAAATGTACAAATATTCTTGAACATAAAGTGAAAGGAAGACAATAAAATTTGTCCCTGATGAAAGAGGCTGCTATTCAAATAACCAAGATGTGATTAAATAACTAGATTTTTAATACATATAGATTTCTAATACACATTTCTTTTTTAAAAAACAAAAGAATAAGATTACTTGTAAAATTTTTATTTTGCCACATATGAAAATGTTTATTTAGATTGATGTTTACTTTCTTTAGAAACACTGAAAAATCTGTTTTCTCATTAAAGAAGCATAAATAACAAATGAGTTTCCTTAACATTGTAAGTTACCTCTCAGGTCTTTCTTGAGTTTTCTGAGGTCTTTTTGAAAATCTTCAAACTTCATCTGCGAGGCCTGAAAGAGGTCCTGGGGTTCGGGCAGTGGAAACACACACTGTTCTTTCCCAGCATCCTGGTCAGCACGAAGCACAGAACATTTAAATAAATGAGGACAGAACAGCAGCAGCAATGACAAACAACATCAAACACGACCACATCGCTCGACAACAGGGAATAACAAAATGTGACTCTGCGAACATTATCTCACCTCATCAAAATTGCGAAGATAATATGACACGATATATGACAACAGGCTTCTGCTATTGTCCTAGGCAGAGAGACCAAAGTGAGTAGAAGTACATTTTTAAAAATGACTAAATATACGGCATTAAATAAAATTCATCCCATTCAACCCACACATGTAGATGAGAATGTTTAGGATGAAAAGAGACATTCTCTGTTTCATGTTGCTTTAGTTTAATGGCCCAGGTGGTCTTGTCCTCCCCGCCTCTGTTCCCACCTGAGCCCCAAGTGGAAGCACAACTGTTTCGAGGGTTGTCTCAGTTGTACACACCTTTCTGCTTTCACCTTCCTCAACCAGAAAATTAATTCATTAATTTTATTTCTTATTAACAGGTATAACTACAGGTATTACTACTGGGCTTCCCTGGTGGCTCAGAGGTTAAACGTCTGCCTCCAATGTGGGAGATCTGGTTTCGATCCCTGGGTTGGGAAGATCCCCTGGAGAAAGAAATGGTAACTATCTAAACAGAAATAACTAAATAACACCAGCATTTCTGTATGGCTGAACCAATAGGGACCACTCCAACAGGAAGCTTGACTGAGGTTTATTACTAAGTAGATTAATAAAATTTAAAAGTTAAGTATTATCTCAGGTAAGTTGGAGCTTTAGAAATGCAAATAGAAATTATGTCAGCAATTGAGATTCAAGAATTAGTATCTGTGCAGCTATAAAAATGCAACGTATGTAGTTCTAAAGAAGAAAAACTGCTTCATATGTAACAGTCTTCAAAGTGCTTTTCACCTTCTTTTCTGGCACATTTAGAAGCATTAATACATGTTTTTTTAATTCTCAAAATAAATACTAGATAATTGGGATGTGTGAAACCAAATACATATTTTTAAAAACATACCTTATAATAAAAACTGTTTTCTGGAATATTCAATCTAACCATGACTTTCCCCTCATTGACAAAAAGAGCAACATTCCTTTATAAACAAGTCTGATGGGATATGATAATATATCTATTAGACTCCCCGATGGGCTTCCCTGGTGGCTCAGATGGTAAAGAACCTGCCTGCCAATGCAGGAGATGTGGGTTCAATCCCTGGGTTGGGAAGATCCACTGGAGAAGGTAATGGCAACCCAATCCAGTGTTCTTGCCTAGAAAATCACATAGATAGAGGAGCCTGGTGGGCTACAGTCCATGGGGTCACAAAGAGTTGGACACAAGTGAGTGACTAACACAACACAGACTCCCTGAACATATTATGGGCTTCCCTGGTGGCTCAGCAATAGAGAATCCACCTGCCAATGCAGGAGACATGGGTTCAATCCCTGGGTTGGGAAGATCCCCTGGAGAAGGAAATGGCAGTCCACTCCAGGATTTTTGCCTGGGAAATCCCATGGACAGAGGAGCCTGGTGGGCTACTGTTCATGGGGTTGCAAAGAGTTGGATATGACTTAACAACTAAGCAGCAACAACAACATACTTTACTATATACATCAATTACACAGAAATACATAGCTCTAATAACAGAAGTAGTACATTTATTAGAAGCAGGATTACTTGTCAAATGATTTAAGCAACTAACTTCCTTTGTCTTTCCTGACTTGTAAATCAGTGAAATGATCAGCAATACCTCTTTTTTTTAAGTTAAATTATTAAAAAATCTTACTTCTTGATTATTTTTATCCATATTATTCCTTATTTAAATTAATGAAATTTAACTTATAGGAGGATTGAATAAGATACATTAACCAGTACAAAAACAAATATTCCCTTATACATATATAATTATGACCATAAGAATCTATTTCAGATTCATTTTTATAAGTAAGATGTATTGATTATACTTATATTTTAATGTTATTTGCAACAATTACTTGTTTCAATCCAACAATCAGTTGTGAAGAACTATTCAGTATTTCCCTGATGGTCCAGTGGTTAAGAATCCACTTGCCAATAATTTAACTTATAGGAGGATTGAATAAGATACATTAACCAGTACAAAAACAAATATTCCCTTATACATATATAATTATGACCATAAGAATCTATTTCAGATTCATTTTTATAAGTAAGATGTATTGATTATACTTATATTTTAATGTTATTTGCAACAATTACTTGTTTCAATCCAACAATCAGTTGTGAAGAACTATTCAGTATTTCCCTGATGGTCCAGTGGTTAAGAATCCACTTGCCAATGCAGGGGACACAAGTTGGATTCCTGATCTGGGAAGATTCCACATGCTGTGGGGCTAAGCCCGTGTGCCACAACTACTGGGCTCATGTTCCAGAGCCTGAGAGCTGCAACTAGTGAAGCCTGCACACCTAGAGCCTGTGCTCCAGAGCAAGAGAAACCACTGCAATGAGACGCCCGTGCACTGCAACTGGAGAGTAGCCCCTGCTCACCGAAATTAGAGAAAGACCGCATGTGCAGCAGCAAAGACCCAGCACAAAAATATATATATATATCTTAAAAAAAGAACTATTCAAAACCTACCATGTGTTTAGAAGAATAAATAAATTTTGAATAAATGTGATTTATCAGGTTGACATATTGAAGGTTCCTGAGAAAATGTGTGTCATACAAATAAAAAGGCATTTGAACAAATAGAACCATAAAAATCACAAAAGTCATATGCTATTGGTGTTCCAAGAAAGGACTATGCTTTTCGCAATTTTGGAAAAGTACAGTGTCTGGCATTTCAAAGAAGCTGGATAAAAGAATGTCAAATGAACATATGAGTGTAATGACTAAATAAACCAGTGAGTTGTTGACCAGCAGAAAAAAGGAAAATAAGTATCTCCCTTCTGTCAGGGAGATTATTTCCTTATTATTATTATTTTCTTATCTAGCAGGACAGTTCTCTATATTTTCATTTTTATAGGCCAATTGTTCACTTAAACTTGCGGGCATGCATGCTAAGTCGCTTCAGTCATGTCCGACTCTTTGCGACCCAGTGGACTGTAGCCTGCCTGGTTTCTCTATCCATGGGATTCTTCAGCAAGAATACTGGAGTGGGTTGCCATGCCCTCCTCCAGGGGATCTTCCCAACCCAGGAATCGAACCTGACCCAGGGTCTTTTATGTCTCCTTCACTGGCAGGCACATTCTTTATCACTAGTGCCACCTGGGAATTCCCTTACTTGAAATTAATATTTTAAAAACATTTCATCATATAGATCTTTGTGAAGCTTCTATAATCTCTATCCTTTAGAAATAAATGCTATTATTTTCAAAGTTTACAGTGTCAGACTTTAACCACTCTGGTGGTTTCCCTGATCTTATATTTCTACCGACATTCTCATAATCTCTTAGATGTTAATTTTAAGAAAAATAATTATGCTTGCAAAAGGACTTAGATTTTTCCCCATGCCTACCAATATCAGGAAGAAGATCATATGGGGAAAAAACATTTAAAAGATGATTCTCTTTTTCTCCTTATATCTCTCTTTGATATTGGTAGGCATGAGAACATCCTTTAGGAAGCCTGATTTTTTTTAAAAAAAATTCTACTTCTCTACTTGTGTTTGCTTAAAATTAATGTCTAAGAGATTAAGAGAGTGTTGGTAGAAATATAAGATCAAGGAAACCACCAGAGTGGTTAAAGTCTGACATTGTAAACTTTGAAAATAATAGAATTTATTTCTAAAGAATAGAGATTAAAGAAGCTTCACAAAGAGGGCGTAGATGTTCCCATATATACCAATATCAAAGAGAGGATTATAAGGAGAAAAAGAGAGTCATCTTTTACAATTTGGGCTTTCCTGATAGCTCAGTTGGTAAATAATCCACCTACAATGCAGGAGATCCCGGTTCAATTCCTAGGTTAAGAAGATCCACTGGAGAAGGGATAGGCTACCCACTCCAGTATTCTTGGGCTTCTCTTGTAGCTCAGCTGGTGAAGAATCTGCCTGTAATGCGGGAGACCTGAGTTTGATCCCTGAGTTGGGAAGACCCCGGGAGAAGCGAAAGGCTACCTACTCCAGTATTCTGGCCTGGAGAATTCCACAGACTGTATAGCCCTTGGGGTCACAAAGAGTCAGACATGACTGAGTGATTTTCACTCATCTTTGTTTTGCTTTTAAAATCTGGGCCTGTTGGGGGTCACTTGCTTAACAGAGAGAGAAGAAGAAAGTGATGGATATACTGTCTAATTCATAAAAATTAACTAGTCCTCATATCCAAATAGATAAATATTAGCAGATATGGCAAAGAAAGTAAAAATTAGTTATTTTTACTTTAAAGTACTATCTGTTCAGTTATTCATTAGATACAGGATTCAAAATTACTCACTTTAGGAAAATTATTCTTCTCTTGATCACAAACATATGGTGGCCATTACCTTTATCTGGCTCAGAACATAATAGAACTTTTGACCTTGGAGCATAAACATTTATTGCACTGGTTTACAGTTCAACTTATTACAAAACAGACATCCACTCCTCAGTTTGCTACATTCACTCACTCAAAATACTTACACTGCTTTTAACATCTTTCAGCTTCGGGAGAATATCTAATCCAAAACCGTCTGCCTGTCCCCGAGTATTATTTCCACCATTCATGTAGTTGCCAAAGGCAAGAACCAAACCCAAAACCTGCATAACCCCTGAGCCATGTTTTAATGTCTGTAAAACAGGATAAAGAAGAATTTCTCACTCACTATTTGAATTTTCTTAAGTCAGTGGCAGACATTCAGATCATATTAATAATTATGGGTCACATCCAAACTTCATCAGTGCTCATTTTAGGTATATTTAAGAACAGTGTCTCCAAAGATAACTTTGAAAAAGCTGTACCACTAACAGCATGCAGGTTGTGATTCTCCAGCGAGAGGTACCAGCCTAGGATGCTTCTGTGGTGTAATTGCAAGGAAACCAAATACACCCATAACATGAGAACCTCCACAGTATAATGTCACTGCCCTCAGTCCAGCTGCACCTGCCTCTGTGTAACATTTTTAGCATAAGGTGTGGGAAACCGAAACACAGTTATAAAGTTTAATTTCCAAATTTAGATTTGTCCCTGAAAGGTTCACACTCACTTCTTCCAAAGCACACAGTTTAACTTGAATTTGTGCATCACTTCCTCTGAAAATCTCTTTAATGACATAATTCTACTTTTCAAAATAATTTACCACACCAGAATGAATAGTACTATTAAATTTTGACAAACTGTTTTAGATGTTAATATTGGTCACTTCTGCCAAGCATTTGCTCTTTATTTTCAGAAGAATATTTCTCTTCTGTAGAGTCATATAGCTATTTCTGAAGCATTTGGCTGGAATCACTAACAATTTGTTGAGGGGCTCTCTGCAAAGTGGAGGAAAATAAAGAAAATGCATTCAAATGGTACTCAGTTGGCAGCATTTACTGTAAATAAAAGACAATTTGTTTGAAATATGAACATGACTGAGCACAATTAGGTATCAGAACCCAAGCACCCACCTCACACAACTTCTGTAGCAGCTCCAGTTTGCGCCGAATTGAGCAAATGCTTTCTGAAAATGTGGACTGAAACAGGATGCAAAAGACTCGCTCTGAAAAGTTGGGGATTAGTGACAGTTCATAAAGGAACCTAAGGAAACAAAGCCAAGTTAAGAGGAAAAAGACGATGCACATAAACACGTTCATCCTCACATCATTCATGACACTGATGCACAGAAGACACTTCATTTTCCCAATGGAAAGAGCCCCCCCATGGCCTGCATGCTGCCCATGGGGTCCATGGCCTGCATGCTGCCCATGGGGTCCATGGTCTGCATGCTGCCCATGGGGTCCATGGTGTGCTTACTGCTCAGGTTTGTCCAGAGACTTGGCATTTTCCTTGTCTTTGGAGGACCGACCATGCTTTTCAATTTTTTCCAGTTCATCTGACTGTGCTCTCTGGAAAAACAAAAACCAAGCAGTTTTTAGATAATGATCTTAAATACAGCAAAACTCTACATATTTTCATATTTCTTAGCATCTGAGGTAAATCTTGACAATTCATGAGGTATTTTAAAGTGTATATTGTGTAATACAAACCAGATCATCTCCAAATCTTCCAAATATTATTGGCTATCAAAAGTGAAAGTGAAACTCTCTCAGTCATGTCTGACTCTGTGACCCCATGGCCTATACAGTCTGTGGAATTCTCCAGGCCAGAACACTGGACTGGGTAGCCTTTCCCTTCTCCAGGGGATCTTCCCAACCCAGGGATCGAACCCAGGTCTCCTGGATTGCAGGTGGATTCTTTACCAGCTGAGCCACAAGGGAAGCCTAAGAATACTGGAGTGGGTAGCCTATCCCTTCTCCAGGGGATCTTCCTGACCCAGGAATCGAACTAGGGTCTCCTGCATTGTAGGCAGATTCTTTACCAACTGAGCTATCAGGGAAACCATTACTGGCTATTGGTGATGTGCAAAATATTTATTCCAGCATGGTTTTTATCAATATGATTTCCCTTTTTTGTTTTTCAGCTGTTTATAATACCCTCTGGAGGGACTTCTCTGGCAGTCCAGTGGCTAGAATTCTGAGCTTCCACTGTAGCGGAGCACAGGTTCAATTCCTGCTCAGGGGACTCAGACCCCACATGCCAAATAAACTATAATACTCTCTGGAATGCAATACTTTTACTTAAAAATGGTATTTCTTATTCATAAGTTAATCAAATTAAATTTGGAAGGAATTTGATCCTAAAGCTGTTATAAGATTTTTAAAAGAAAAAGTACCTATTTACCTATTGCAAACATTGGCTATGCCTATCTGCTTTGGGAGAAAGAAAAGTACAGTTGAATCATTAAGTCATGGAACAAAAATAAAAGATTTTGATTCTCCTGAATTTTCTTTTTGATACAAAAATAGCTCCAGGCTTTATCTTCCCAAGTGTCTTCTTTTACCCTTGAAAATCTCAAGCTAAAAATTTGTAATTCTAAATTTATTTCTTCATGGAAGAGGATTTTCTACATTTTAACATAAGGTAGAAAATGTTATAGGATGACAAAAACACAAACTTATGCTTTATGGAGAATCTGGATGATTGTTATTTTTTATTTTAATTTCTCTATCATTCACAAAGATGTTTCAAACCAGCCTAAATACTTCATTTTCTAAGTGCATGAAAAAATTTGAGTAGGTCACCCTATGTTGGGTTTGAGTCTAGTCCTCAGAAGGTAAAATCCCTTCAAGATTATTTGTTGTTTACACAGAAAAGCAGCCCAGCCAAAAACTGCTGTACATGACAGAACCTGATCAACTTTTAAGTGAAGAGATGGTTCTGTTTTGAACTCACTGGTTATTCTGAAAGGCAGGTATTTCTGTTGATGGGAATAATTAGCAAAGACTAGTTCCTCCAAGAAAACTTCTTTTAGCAGGGAAAGAAGATTTGATGACAGATTGGTCAATCTTCTGAGGGTTCGATAAATTTTGCTTTTGGAATATGATGTAACGGAATAATACTGACAAGTAAAGATACAACATCTGCTGCAAAGCCTGCCTTGCCGACCTCAACCCCTACTATAACCAGTCTCTCTCTAGAACAACACAAAACCCTATATTTGCTCTGTATTGTGCCACGGATAACACTATATCTAACGGGATGTGCAGACATGTTTACAACTTCTGTAAGAGAAAGGCCACATCCTGTGTATCTCTGTGGTCCTGGTGACCAGCATGATTCATGATGTGGTCAGCCCTCTGCATCCTGGGCTCTGAATTCATGGATTCAACCAAATGCAGATCCAAAATATTTGGGGAAAAAAATTCCATAAAGTTCCCAAATGACTGCACTCCAGCAATCATTTACACAGCATTTCCAGGATATTAGGCATTATAAGTAATTGAGGTGATTAAAAGTATACAAGAGGGTAGGGTGGGGTGTTCTATGCAAGAACTGTGTCATTTTGTTTAAGGGACTTCAGCACCTTTTTTTGTATCAATCCTCCCTTATATCCAGGGATGACTATATGGCTGTTGTTCAGTTGCTAAACCGTCCCCACCTCTCCATGGGTCCATGGACTGCAGTGTGCCAGGCTTCCTTCACTGTCACCCTGAGTTTGCTTAAACTCATGTCCATTGAGTCAGTGATACCATCCAACCATCTCATCCTATGTCACCCTCTTCTCCTCTTGCCCTCAGTTTTTCCTACCATCAGGGTCTTTTCCAAAGAGTTGGCTCTTCACATCAAGGGGTCAAAGTATTGGAGCTTCAGCTTCAGCATCAGTCCTTCCAATGAATATTCAGGGTTGACTTCCTTTATGATTGACTGGTTTGATCTCCTTGAATTTCAAGGGATTTTCAACAGTCTTCTCTAGCACCACAATTCAAAAGCTTCAATTCTTTAGCACTCAGTTTTCTTTATGGTCCATCTCTCACATCCATACATGGCTACTTGGAAAAACATTGCTTTGACTAGATGGACCTTTGTTGGCAAAGTGATGTCTATGCTTTTTAATATGCTGTCTAGGTTTGTCACAGTTTTTCTTCCAAGGAGCAAGCATCTTTTAATTCTGTGCCTACAGTCACTGTCCATAGTGATTTTGGAGCCCAGGAGAGAATATCTGTCACAGTTTCCACTTTTTCCCCATCAATTTGCCATTAACTGATGGGACCAGTCAAGGCTATGGTTTTTCCAGTGGTCATGTATGGATGTGAGAGTTAGACTGTGAAGAAAGCTGAGTGCCAAAGAATTGATGTTGTTGAACTGTGGTGTTGGAGAAGACTCTTGAGAGTCCCTTGGACTACAAGGAGATCCAACCAGTCCATTCTAAAGGAGATCGGTCCTGGGTGTTCCTTGGAAGGAATGATGCTAAAGCTGAAACTCCAGTACTTTGGCCACCTCATGCGAAGAGTTGACTCATTGGAAAAGACTCTGATGCTGGGAGGGATTGGGGGCAGGAGGAGAAGGGGACGATAGAGGATGAGATGGCTGGATGGCATCACCGACTCGATGGACATGAGTTTGAGTGAACTCCGAGAGTTGGTGATGGACAGGGAGGCCTGGTGTGCTGCGATTCCTGGGGTTGCAAAGAGTCGGACACGACTGAGCGACTGAACTGTACTGTGGAGAACATCAGTAATCCCATTACACTTATTTGAAAAAACTAGTGATTAAATGTTTCATAAAACACAAATCCAGTAAAGACCTCTAGGAAGTGATGGGAACAGATAGTCCATCTAGTTCATTTTTACTAAGGTACCACAGTGCACACCTTTGAAGATGCTCTGTCCTCTGCTGTGTGCTGGATCCTTTTCCATACTGAGGTTTACAACCTGTCAACCAGGACACTAAGTAAAGATCACTCCAACTATGAAGCCTGCCTGTGAAATCCAATCTTGAAAAGTGTAAATTTAAACCTCTAATTCTTTCTACTTTGCCTGATTTTTCCCCTCCTTCTAATTGGATTAGTTGTTTAATTAAAAAGGGATGTGGATTTTTTGTCCTTTTTCTTTTTAATATCTTCTCTTGGACTAAACTTCTAATAGGACTTACTTACAAGGTTAGCTTTTATCTTACCATTTAAGATTATTTCTGTTTCTTGAATATGAAATACAGAAAACTGAACCATTCTCTGAAAAAAAATTAAACAAGGACATTTTTACAGGCACATTTCTGACTTTATGTTAAATATTTGATTCACTGAAAAAAAAAAAAAAAGGCATTCTACCTCAACTGTCTTCCATCCTCCCAACCTCTGTTCACCACTTCTCACTGGGCCATATGAAGAGTATGTACTAAGAGTTAGAATCAATAGATATACTGAAGCATCCATAAATACTACATAGTTTCTGAAGAGATTTTACTCTCAGAATTCAATGGCAGTCAATAACCCAAAGTTAACTGTAAAGATTTCTGCTTTAAAAAAAAAAATCAATAGGATACACTGCATTTAGAATCTCTGGATTTTCTAAGATTTAATTCCTCAGGAAACAAGTATTGGGCCCTCAAGTCTGTGCTTTTTAAAATTATGTCGTGTTTAGATCTGGAGACTGCCCCCAATTCACGGACAACTAGAAGAGAAAGCCCCCTGCCAAACATATGCCATCAGGGGAAAACAAAGATTACATTCTCAACAAGGCTGCATAACAAGAGTATCCGTCTGTTTCACAGAGGTCACACACAGCTGCTGCAAAACATGCCAATGATCTGGAAGCATCTGGCAAAACGCAAACATAGATTTACAGCAAAGGATTCAGGCTGGCTATGGGTACTGCTCTCAAGGACAAGGAGTGGAAAGGCAAGTGTTCCTTGTACCCCTGAAACAAATAGAACAATGTATGCCAATTATATTTCAATAAAAATGAAAAGAAAAAATAAATCACTAATTAAAAGATCATTTATCATATATTTACTAGGAAAAATTGAGTTTAAACATTAGTGTATTTTCTACTAGATAAAACTTAAATAGCAGTTCAAAATACCATTATTGCCTAAGAGGAAGAATAAGATGGTGGAAGAGGAGGTGGTCATGGAATATATCTCTCTCCATGGATACATTAGGAATGCACCTTCAGATACAGAAGTGTATGCAGAATACCAGCTGAGAGTGGACAGGAATACATGGCCAGTGGTAAAGAATATATAGAACCATGAAAAACTCAAGATCAAGCCCTGAGCCTCTGCAGTGGGAACACTGAATCTAAGACCCTAGATAACCAGAGAACTAACCCTAGGGAGTATCAAATAGCAAGAACTTCCACAAAGGAAACTACTTGAATACAAGACCCACCAACACCCAACCACCAGTAGAACCCTGTGCAGAATGCCTCATCCAAACAACAAACAAAACAAAAATACAAACCCAATCATCAGCAGACAGGATTACCACCTCACTCAGCCCTGCCCATCAGAGGAAAAAAATAACTCAGCACAAATCTCACTCTATACAAAGCTTACACAAACCACTGGATCAACCTTAGGAGGGCAGAAACCAAAGGATGAAAGAATTCAACCCTGAAGCCTGGAAAAAGGAGACCTCAAACACAATAAGCTAAAAAAAAATAACAAAAAGGCAGAGAAATACTACACAAATGAAGGAACAAACTAGAAACACAAGTGCAAATAAATGAAGAGGAAATAGGCAAACTACCTGAAAAAGAATTCAGAATAATGATAGTAAAGATGATCAAAAACCTTGAAAACAAAACGGAGAAAATGCAAGACTCAGTTAACAGAGACCTAGAAGAATTAAAGAATAAACCTACAGAGACAAACAACACAATTATTGAAATTAAAAATACTCTAGAAAGGATCAATAGCAGAATATCTGAAGCAGAAGAACAAATCAGTGAGCTGGAAGATAAAATGGTGGAAATAACTTCTGAAGAGCAGAATAAAGTAAAAAGAACAAAAAGAACTGACGACAGTCTCAGAGACCACTGGGACCATATCAAACGCACCAACATTTGAATTATATGGGTTGCAGAAGAATAAGAGAAAAAGAAAGGGCATGAGAAATTTTTTGAAGAGAATATAGCTGAAAATTTCCCCAGCATGGGAAAGGAAATAGTCAGTCAAGTCCAAAAGGCACAAAGAGTCCCATACAGGATAAACCCACCAAGACACATACTAATCAAACTAACAAAGACTAAACACAAAGAAAGAAAATTAAAAGCAACAAGGGAGAAGCAACAAGTAACATACAAGGGAAACCCCATATGCTCAACAGCTGATCTTTCAGCAGAAACTCTGTAGGCCAGAAGGGAATGGCAGGATATACTTAAAGGGAAAAATCTACAACCAAGATTACTGTACCGGGAAAGTATCTCAGTCAAAATTGATGGAGAAATCAAAAGCTTTTCAGACAAGCAAAAGTTAACAGAATTCAGTACCACCAAACCAGCTTTACAACAAATGTTAAATGGACTTATATAATCAAGAAATATAAAAGAAGAAATAGATATACAAAATCAAACCTCAAACAATTAAGAAAATGGCAGTAGGAACATACATATCAATAATTACTTGAAATGTAAATGGATTAAATGCTCCAACCAAAAGACACAGACTGGCTGAATGGATACAAAAACAAGATCCATATATATTCTGTCTGAGGAAACCCACTTCAAGCCTAAAGACCCATATACACTGAAAGTGAGAGGATGGAAAAATATATTCCTGCAAGTGGAAAGCAAAAGAAAGCTGGAGTAACAATCCTTATATCAGACAAAATAAACCTTAAAGAATATTACAAGAGATAAGGAAGGACACTACATAATGATCAAGGGATCAATCCAAGAGGAAGATATGACAACTGTAAATATCTATGCACCCAACATAGGAGCACCTCAGTACATAAGACAAACACTAACAGACATAAAAGGAAAAATTGACAGTAACACAATAATAGTAGGAAACTTCAACACCCCACTCACACTAATGGACAGATTATCAAAACAGAAAATTAATAAGGAAACACAAGACTTAAATGATACATTAGATGAGCTGGATCTCACTAATATCTTCAGGACATTCCATCCAAATGTAGAAGAATTTACTTTCTTCTCAAGTGCAAATGATACATTCTCCAGGACAGACCACATCTTGGGTAACAAATCAAACTTCAGTAAATTTAAGAATATTGAAATTGTATGAAGTATCTTTTCTGACCACAATGCTATGAGACTAGATATCAATTACAAGGAAAAAAAACTGTAAAAAACAAAAACACATGGAGATTAAACAACGTTTCTATATAACCAAAAGGTTACTGAAGAAATCAATAGGGAAATCAAAAAATTTCTCAAAACAAATGATGATGAAAACATGACAACTCAAAATCTATGGGATGCAGCAAAAGCAGTTTTAAGAGGGAAGTTTATAGCAATACAATCCTATCTCAAGAAACAAGAAAAGCATCGAATAGACAACCTAACTTTACACCTGAAACAACTGGAAAAGAAGAAAAAAATCCCAAAAATTAGCATCAGGAAAGAAATCATAAAGATTCAAGCAGAAATAAATGAAAAATAAATGAAAGAAAAAATAGTAAAGATTAATAAAACTAAAAGCTGCTTTTTTTTGAGAAGATAAAGAAAATTGACAAATCTTTAGCCAGACTTATCCAGAAAACAAGAGTGAAAATCAAATCAACAAAATTAGCAATGATAAGCGAGTGATTACTACAGACAATGCAGAAATACAAAGGATTATAAAGGACTATTACGAACAACTATATGGCAATAAAATTGCTAACCTGGAAGAAATGGACAGATGCTTAGAAAAGTGCAATCTTCCAAGACTGAATCAGGAAGAAATAGAAATTATGAACAACCCAAATACAAGCACTGAAATTGAAGTTGTGATAAAAAAATCTCCCCAAAAAACAAAACCCCAGGACCAGATGGCTTCACAGGAGAATTCTACCAAACATTTAGAGAAGAGCTAATGCCTATCCTTCTAAAACTCCTTCAAAAAATTTCAGAGGAAGAAAAACTTCCAAACTCATTCTACAAGGCCACCATCACCCTAATACCAAAACCAGACAAAGGCAACACAAAAAAAGAAAACTACAGGTCAATATCACTGATGAACATAGAGATGCAAAAATCCTCAACAAGCTTTTAGCAAAAAGAATTCAACAATACATTAAAAAGCTCATACGCCATGATCCAGTTGGGTTTATACCAGGGATGCAAGAATTCTTCAATAAATGCAAATCAGTCAATGTGATACACCATGTTAACAAACTGAAAGATAAAAACCATATGATCATCTCAATAGATGCAGAAAAAGCCTTTGACAAAATTCAGCACCCATTTATGATTAAAATTCTTCAATAATGGGCATAGAAGGAACATATCTCAACATAGTAAAGGTCATATATGATAAGCCTACAGCAAGCATTATTCTCAATGGTGAAAAATTGAAAGCATTCCTCCTAAGATCAGGAACAAGACAAGGGGGTCCACCTTCACCACTATTTTTCAACATAGTTTTGGAAGTCCTAGCTAGAGCAATCAGAGAAGAAAATGAAATTAAAGCAATCCAGATCAGAAAAGAAGAAGTTAAGCTCTCACTCTTTGCAGGTGACATGATACTGTACATAGAAAACCCTAAAGATACTATCAGAAAATTATTAGAGCTAATCAGTGAATTTATCAAATCCACAGGATACAATATCAATACACAAAAATAACTTACATTTCTATATACTAACAGTGAAGAATCAGAAAGAAAAATTAAGGAATCAATCCCATTCACCATTGCAACAAAAAGAATTAAATCTAGGAACAAACATATCTAAGGAGACAAAAGAACTGTACACAGAAAATTATAAGACACTGATGAAAGAAATCATAGATGACATAAACAGATAGATATTCCATGTTCCTGGGTAGAAAGAATCAATATTGTAAAAATGACTATACTACCAAACACAATCTACCGATTCAATCTGATCCCTATCAAGTTACCAATGGCACTTTTCACAGAACTAGAACCAAAAGTTTCACAATTCATATGGAAACACAAAAGACCCCCAAATGCCCAAATCAGTCTTGAGAAAGAAGAATGGAGCTGAAGGAATCAACCTTCCCAACTTCAGATTACACTACAAAGCTACAGTCACCAAGACAATATGGTAGTGGTACAAAAACAGAAATATAGACCAATGGAACAAGATACAAAGGAGGCAAGAATATACAAAGGGGCAAAGACAGCCTCTTCCATAAATGGTGCTGGGAAAACTGGACAGCTACATGTAAAAGAATGAAATTAGAACACTTCCTAACACCATACCGAAAGATAAACTCAAAATGGATTAAAGACCTAAATGTAAGGCCAGAAACTATAAAACTCTCAGAGGAAAACAGAGGCAGAACACTCAACGACATAAATCAAAGCAAGATCCTCTATGACCCACCTCTTAGAGTAATGGAAATTCAAACCAAAAGTAAACAAGTGAGACCTGATTAAACTTAGAAGCTTTTGCACAGCAAAGGAAACTATAAGCAAGTTGAAATGGCAACTCTCAGAATGGGAGAAAATAATAGCAAATGAAACAACTGACAAAGAATTAATTTCCAAAATATACAAGCAGCTCATACAACTCAATACCAGAAAAACGAACAACCCAATCAAAAAGTGAGGAAAAGACCTAAACAGATGTTTCTCCAAAGAAGACATACAGATGGCTAACAAACATATGAAAAGATGCTCAACATCACTCATTATTAGAGAAATGCAAATGAAAACTACAATGAGATATCATCTCATACTAGTCAGAATGGTCATCATCAAAAAGGTCTACAAACAATAAATGCTGGAGAGGGTGTGGAGAAAAGGGAACACTCTTACACTGTTGGTGGGAATGTAAATATATATAGCCACTACAGGAGATTGTACAGAGATTTCTTAAAAAACTAGGATTAAAACCACCATATGACCCATCAATCCCACTCCTAAGCATATACCCTGAGGAAACCAAAATTGAAAAAGACATGTGTATCCCATTCATTGCAGCACTATCCATCAATAGATGAATGGATAAAGGAGCTGTGTTACATATACACAATGGAATATTACTCAGCCATAAAAAGCAGCATATTTGAGTCAGTTCTAATGAAATGGATGAACCTAGAGACTATTATACAGAGTGAAGTAAGTCAGAAAGAGAAAGATAAATATCATATACTAAAGCATATATACAGAATCTAGAAAAATGGTACTGAAGAATTTACTTGCAGGGCAGCAATAGAGAAACAGACATAGAGAATAGACTTATGGACAGGGGGAGAGGGGAGGAGAGGGTGAGATGTATGGAGAGAATAACTTACATTACCATATGTAAAATGGATAGCCAGTGGGAAATTGCTGTATGGCTCAGAAAACTCAAACAGGGGCTCTGTATCAACCTAGAGGGGTAGGATGGGGAGGGAGATGGGAGGGAGGTTCAAAAGGAGAGATATATGTATACCTATGACTGATTCATGTTGAGGTTTGACAGAAAACCACAAAATTCTGTAAAGCAATCATCCTTCAGTTAAAAAAATAAATAAAAATTTAAAAATACCATTATTAAACATTATGGAAAATTTAAGGCTCTATTCAGATATATTTCCAATACTATTTCACACCTGAAATGAATATTTATAGTTATATCACACGATAGAGTTTGTAAGATTTCCAAGGAGACCCCAAGCCAGATCCAAGTGCACAAATAAGTTTTTCCTTCCAGAGACAGCTTCATATGAGCAAGGCTTAAGTCTTACAGAGTCACAAGTGACATGGGACTTACACGAAAAATAACAAACCTCCCAAGTCTCAACCGTCCCTACTGTCCATGCCAGTTATTGACTCTCAGCCCTCAGTTTACCCCACTGACCGCATTCTTCACATAGTGGACAGGCCTTTCAGCATCTTGCCTTTTGCCCTGTGAACACAATCTTAAGCTCTGCCAGTAGAGGGCGCTGGAGGCACACAGCCCGCGGAAAGGTGCTCTTCCTGATCCTGGCGCGCAGGGGTTGGTCTCTTCTTTCCCGCTGCTCAAGTGATTCGCTCAGGGGAGCCATCTGCACAGGTGATCCAAAATGTGCGTGTGTGAGAACATGGGGGTTCTCCGGCCTCAGCTATAGCCACAAACCAGAGCACACAGAGCCCTTTCGAACTTTGCAGGCCTGACTGAGGCCCAGTGACCTCTTCAGCCCCATGTGGACGCCAGGCACTTGGCACCTGTGCCAGCCAGGGCTCATCTAATACCCCCTGGCATCTGCCTTGGCATCCTGCTCCATGACAATGGCCCCCAGGGTTTCAGCGTCTTTGAGGAGCTGGCACTTCACCACATCTCTGACCACCTCCAGCTATATCCCCCTGCCTCACATCTTGTCCTTTGGCCCTGCCTGCTGGTCCTTGAACACATCAGGCTTGCTCACATCTCAGGCAGGAAGTCATCCCTGAAATATCCACGTGGCTTCTCTTCTCCCTTTCCTGAAATTCCTACTTAAAATCTACCTCCAGCTATATCCCCCTGCCTCACATCTTGTCCTTTGGCCCTGCCTGCTGGTCCTTGAACACATCAGGCTTGCTCACATCTCAGGCAGGAAGTCATCCCTGAAATATCCACGTGGCTTCTCTTCTCCCTTTCCTGAAATTCCTACTTAAAATCCCATCTTTCATATGGTATTTACAATTGTACACATTACCCTGGGCAATCTTCATTCTCCTGAAGGACTTTGCTGGAGAGAGTATTTCTGGCTGACATTTTTTATCATTCAGTATTTTAAGAATGTCATTCTGCTCTTGCCTGGCCTGCAGGGTTTCTGCTGAGAAATCTGATGATGGCCCAATGGGAGTTCCCTTGTAGGGTTCCATTTTTTTCTTGCTGCCTTTGAAATACTTTGTCATTGACTTCTGACAGTTTTAACATAATGTGTACTGCAGAAGGTCTTTTTGTGTTGAGGTAACCAGGAGGAGCCGAGAGTGCCAGGCTGCCCGAGGCCGGGGCAGCAACCGGGAGGAGCAACCCCACGTCCAAGGAGTGGTGGCTGCACGGGTGCAGGAGGGCCTAGAGGAGCTATTCCATGTTCAAGGTCAGGAGGGGCGGCAGTGAGGAGATACCCCTCGTCCAAGGTAAGGAGCAGTGAAGGACTTTGCTGGAGAGAGTATTTCTGGCTGACATTTTTTATCATTCAGTATTTTAAGAATGTCATTCTGCTCTTGCTTGGCCTGCAGGGTTTCTGCTGAGAAATCTCATGATGGCCCAAATGGGAGTTCCTTTGTAGGGTTCCATTTTTTTCTTGCTGCCTTTAAAATTTTTTGTCATTGACTTCTGACAGTTTTAACATGTGTATGGGAGAAGGTCTTTTTGTGTTGAGGTAACTAAGGGTTCTCTTAGCATCATGGACTTGCATATCCACTTCCTTCCCCCGTTTGGGAAGTTCTCAGTTGTTATTTCTTTAGATAATCACTCTACTCCCTTCTCCCTCTCTTCTCCTTCTGGGTACCCATCACTCTGTTGCCCCTTATAAAAGAATCAGAGAATTCTTGTAGGATTTCCTTACTTTTTAAAGATCTTAATTCTCTATTCTCTTCTATCAGAATCATTTCTAGATTTATATCTTCAAGCTCACTATTTCTTCCACACTGTCTGCTCTATTTCCAGTACTTTCTAATGAATTTTTCATCTTGTTAATTGAGTTCTTCAGCTCCCAAATTTTTGTTTGTTGGTTTTTTAGAGCTTCAGTATCTTTGGTAAAGAATTCCTTCTGTACAGTAATATTATTCCTGATCTCATTATAATGCCTTTCTGAGTTCTCCTGTGCTTCTTCACAATGGCCATTTTGAATTATCTTTCACTTGGATAATACTCCTTAAGTTT
>SJYT01074124.1:549735-590449 GCA_006410635.1 Cephalophus harveyi | reverse complement strand
AGGGAATACCAACCCAGTTCAGGATTCTTCCCTGCAGAATTTCATGGAGAGAGGAACCTGGTGTGTCCATGGGGGGTCACAAAGAGTTGGACATGACTGAGGGCTAACACTTTCATTTTCACTTTCAATCTATATATATATACACACATATACTTATATATATATATATAAATTATTTATCTTTATATTTTTATCTATCTATTGGTTGATCACAATGTGTGTTAGTTGCTCAGTCATGTTGACCCTTTGTGACCCCATGGACTGTACAGCCTGCCAGGCTCTTCTGTCCATGGGATTTTCCAGGCAAGGATACTGGAGTGGGTTGCCATTTACTTCTCCAGGGGATCTTCCCGACCCAGGGATCGAACCCGGGTCTTCTGCATTGCAGTCAGATGCTTTACCATCTGAGCTACCAGGATTTAAAAAAGATTACACAGCCCTCAGGAGAGTGCCTAATACATGCCATGTCCTCAGTATGTTAGGTCTGTGCATGGCAGTAAATACAGTAATAATAACTGCTTAATGAGTGCCATGTTAATTCATTTGGCCCTCACAATAAGCCTGTGACTTAGGTCTGTCATCAGCTCCATTTTCTAGATAAGGAAGCTGAGGCAGAGTTATACACCCTCTGTAGTTCACCTGGTTATAGAGTTAGAGCTAATGTTCAACTCTGCCCAATCAAGAGTTCCTGCTCTTAACTACTAAGATGAAGGGGAGGAAGAAGGTGACAAGGATGATGTCAACATCCTCTGGTTTACCAACCCTTCTGTCAGGGGCTTTGCCCATAGGAGGATTTCACTGTGACTGAGGTTCCTTTGCCTCTGGTTTCCATGGATCCCAGTTTGGGCAGCTGAAGCATGTTTAGATGCAAGAAAGGAGGTCTCTCTCAGTGTGCAAAGCCTCTCTGCACACGGCCAGTCCTACGCGTCCCAGCAATGCTGCCAAGAAACTGGCTTGGGAAAAAGGGGCAGACAGGCGCTGCCCTGTGAGGGGTGTGGCTTCTCCTGTTCATGCCACCCACAGCTTCCATGAGGAAGCCCTGAGGAGGTGCCACTCCTCAGGGGCTGTTTTGGAGGGCTGGAAGTCTGCCCTTACCACCTTGCTGCTGTCCTCGATGGATGTAACTGGAGAAGTCAAGGAAAATCTTGACTTCTACCACTGCCTGTGACTCATGGCCCTTTTGCTCTGTAAGCAAAACAGATTCCTGCAGCAGCGCAAACATCTCATCGTCCTGGGTAAAGCCTTGCTGGGGCTTGTCCAGCACCCCCGATGGTGCCACCAACTGGCATGTTGCCAGTTCTGGCCCTCAGTGAAGGCCACGTTATGTGTGGACACAGGTGTTGATCACATGATGACCAACTACAGTGGGCTGGGCCTGCAGGCCCGTCCTGGGAGGCTCATGACACCTGTTTGGGATGTGGTGGCTGCTTCTGTCTCGGCATCACCCAGCACGCATGGCGGTCACAGCAGTGCCCTGGGGGCTAAGCCTTACCTTCCCCTAGTGTCGCGGTCATTGCAGCTGAGAAGTAGAAAACACTAGGTCCATCCAAATAGTCATAACCACTGTCATAGGCTGAATCGTGTCCCCACAAGCTCATATATCATAAATTCACTAACCCTCCAATATGACTGTATCTGGAGATGAGAAAGTGAAGTCACTCAGTTGTGTTCAACTCTTTGTGGCCCTGTGGACTGTAACCTACCAGGCTCCTCCATCCGTGGGATTTTCCAGGCAAGAATACTGGAGCGGATTGCCATTTCCTTCTCCAGGAGATCTTCCCAACCCAGGGATTGAGCCCAGGTTTACCGCATTGTAGGCAGACACTATACCATCTGAGCCACCAGGGAAGTGCTGGTGATGGTTCTGGAGATAGGTTCTTTGCCGGGGTCCAGCCCTGGTGGATCCAGGGTGATTCGAAGAGGAGACGGAGTAGGCGAGGAAAAAACTTATTTATTTATTAATATAAGAATAGATTAGGAAGAAATAGTGTAGTAGGAAAATTTAGTGGAGAAAAGAGGCTGAATAACTTGGTTTACGTGGAAAGCCAATAAAGTTCCAGACAATCTACGTTGCACCATCTACGTTAGGCTACCGGTGTCCATTTGAATATTGGAGGGTGCCCTGCCTTGGGCTCCCTCTCTTACGGATCTTAGAAGCCACGGCAAGTAAGTAGACATGGCAAGCCTCCACGCCCCAGATGGGAATTCAGCCTGAAATCAGAGTAAAGAGGAGGCACGGGGAAACCAGTCCTTCCAATGACTTTCCCGGCCTCTATTGTCTAGGAAGGCCTTCTATACCTTTTTGATTGTACATAGAGATCAATGGGTAATACAAAATTATGCAGCATTAGCAGGCCAGACTCTTATCAAAACCAGGCTTTTCTCTCTGCATACGTAGTTGTATACACAAGTCTTAGGTGATTTACATCATCTTCCAGCCAAAAGGGCCAATTAACATTTTACACCCTTTTTTCTGATAAGGTTTGTCAACCAGAAGGCTTATTTGTGTTGATCTTCCCAAAGTCTGGTGCCACTCTCAGAAAGCACTAAATAAAGTTACATTCTTACATAGCAATTTTTTTTTTTTTTTTCCTGGAGGACTGTTGTTTCCTTTTTGAAATACAATGTTACCTTGGTTTCATTGTGCTGGATGAGCTGTTCCTCCACAGGCACATGTGAAGTAGGCAACACCTTTCTTCTTTAGGTAAAGCTTTTTAAACTTGATTCTAACATTTAAGGGAAGGGAAAGTCACTTAGTCGTGTCCAACTCTTTGCGACCCCATGGAGTATACAGTCCATGGAACTCTCCAGGCCAGAATACTGGAGTGGGTGGCCTTTCCCTTCTCCTGGGGATCTTCCCAACCCAGGGATCAAACCCAGGTCTGCCGCATTGCGGGCGGATTCTTTACCAGCTGAGCCACCACGGAAGCCCATGAATACTAGAGTGGGTGCCTATCCCTATTCAGGGGATCTTCCTGACCCAGGAATTGAACCGGGGTCTCCGGAATCACAGGCAGATTCTTTACCAGCTGAGCTACTAGGAGCTAACATCTTTAAAGGTCAGTAATTAGAGCGCTTTCTTCGATTTCCAGTAGGTGGAGCTGTGGCATACATTTGTGTGTCTCCACCTGCATGCCCTCCACAGCTGTTGCAGGTGACCTGGGTACTGCTGCTGGTGTTACTGGGATGTGGGTCACTTCCACCACATCCACGGCCTCCTGCATGTCCAGGGTGTGGGGTCCACAGGCACAATCCTGGGGGGTGAGGAGGCAGGTGGCTGGAGTCCCTGACGCCCAGTTTCCATGGCCCAGGCGTTTCAGTGGCCAGGAGGCTGGAGTCCTATACAAGCTGCCTGATCAGTGCTGCCAGGCTCCCTGGGGATGCGGGCTGAGCCCACAGCCAGTGGAAGATCACGGGCACCACCTTCACTGTCTCAGGCTCCGCTTTCTCTACGTGTCCTAAGCACCCGCCTTCAGATGCACAGATCCAAGGAACTCTCCAGAGACCTGATGTGCTGAGCAGAGGCATCTTTGTTGAGTTATGGATGTTTTACTGATTATATATTGAAGGGGAAAGAAACAGAGATCATCTCATTCCACTCTGATGCTGGACATCATTAAGATGACATTTTCACATAATAATTCTTGGTAAAAAGACACATAACTGGAAAAAGACACTTTAAAAGCTATATGTTCAATTATTTTGTAACAGGTAAACACTAACAATATTAATTTATAATTATATAATAGACACTTGCTTTGACATTTTATAACAGATAAATTTCTCAAAGCCTGGGTTTATTTCAACTGCACCACAGTAGTATTTTCAAAAGTATATAATTTGTGTACTATCTGTTCTTTTTTATGGCTGAGTACAGGATTTTTAGATAAAGAGGAAGTGGTGGTGGTACAGCTGTGATGGGCTGGGCATGCTCCAGCAAAGATTGGGGGGGGTGTCGCACTGCAAAGGGCCAGGACGTGTCACTGAGCTGGCCTTGCCTCGCCTGTCCACTCGCTCTCCCGACACCTTTAATAGCACAGAGGAGACATGAAATGTCCGCTGCAGTTCCACTGGGTTGGGGTGCTGCCCCTTATAATACACGATGAATGAGAAGTGCAGCCGGGGCCCCCGTCCCCTGGGGACTGGCACACATACTGGTTTCACATGGCTGGAACCACACCTTCTGCTGTGCCTTGTGTGTAAGGGCAGGAGAGGAGGGTTGGTTCAGGAAAGTCACCTCATCTCAGGCAAAAACAAAACTTCAGCCTATTTAATGCAGCTCTGCTCCAGCTGTAAAGGCTGGAGGGGACAGGGACACGGGAAGGGCCCCAGAGGTCCACATAGACACATGGTCACATGGCTGCCACCTCATTTCTATGAGTCACAGGTAAACACAGAGGCTTCAACAACCGAAAAACATGGAGAACTGTGTTCTACATCACACACAAAATAAATAAACTACAACTGGGTCCAAGTCTTGGGTTCACCTGGGGATCAATGAACTGGGATGAAAGAGTTCACACATCCAGTCAATCCACTGGGCATTCAAAGGTCAAGGTGACCCGGGAAAAGGGAAAACTTGCTCCAGCAGCATCTGAGGCAAAAGCCTCTGAACTTGCATTAACAAGAAAGAGAAGAACACACTGAGCCTGCCTACAACAAAATGCCACTCACTAAATCTATTTATTTATTTATTTTTTAATTTTTACTTTATTTTACTTTACAATACTGTATTGGTTTTGCCATACATTGACATGAATCCACCACGGGTGTATACAAGCTCCCAAACCTGAATCCCTCTCCTACATCCCACCCCATATCCTCTCTCTGGATCAGCCCCGTGCACCAGCCCCAAGCATCCTGTATCCTGTATCAAACATAGGCTGGTGCTTCGTTCTTACATGATAGTATACATGTATATACTGTTCGGGAAAAACTACACAAAAATCCGATGAACTATTTCTGGGATAGTAATGTTTAACTTCTATCCAGGTAGTTATCAGTTCTGAATCTTTGAATACATATTTCTGAAATTATATTTAAGAAAGCAACATTATTTTTTACACTTATCTTTCAAAAAAGTACAGTATTTGAAATAGTGACATTCACCATTTTCATCTCTTTCATTGATAAAACCACACCAAGAGCAAAAAATAGTACAACTCTCAGATCGTTCTTTAATTAACTAGTAATTATTATATCACACATAAACTATCGTGCTAAGCATGGAATATGAAAATCCTACTAGTAAGGAATTTATGGGGAAACAGTGGAAACAGTGGCTGACTTTATTTTTTGGGGCTCCAAAATCACTGCAGATGGTGCCTGTAGCCATGAAATTAAAAGATGCTTGCTCCTTGGAAGGAAAGTCATGACCAACATATTAAAATATGTTATTTTGATTATTAAAATAATTAAAAAGCAGAGACTTGACTTTGCCAACAAAGGTCCATCTAGTCAAGGCTATGGTTTTTCCAGTAGTCAGGTATGGATGTGAGAGTTGGACTATAAAGAAAGCTGAGCTCCGAACAATTGATGCTTTTGAACTGTGGTGTTGGAGAAGACTCTTGAGAGACCCTCGGACTGCAAGGACATCCAACCAGTACAACCTAAAGGAGATTAGTCCTGAGTGTTCATTGGAAGGACTGATGTTGAAGCTGAAACTCCAATACTTTGGTCACCTGTGTGAAGAGCTGACTCATTGGAAAAGACAGTGATGCTGGGATAGATTGAAGGCAGGAGGAGAAGGGGATAACAGAGGATAAGATGGTTGAATGGCATCACCAACTCAAAGGACATGAGTTTGGGTAAACTCTGGGAGTTGGTGAAGGACAGGGAAACCTGGCGTGCTGTGGTCCCTGGGGTCGCAAAGAGTAGGACATGACTTAGTGACTGAACTGAACTGAAGGAATTTATAGTTAAGTTGAAAAATAAGACATATGTACACATGATAATATAAATCAAAAAGAGGCATGTGCCCAAGGAAAGAAAGACAGAAAGGATGTCATAAGGGATGTTATTGGAACAACCATCAAAACAACGGGATCTGAGGATTAGATGATAGCAATATATCAATGTCAATTTCATGATATTGCTGGTGTTATTATGATTAAGTGTCTGCTACATTGTAGGAAATACACACTAAAGTATTCAGGGACAATCACGCATAATGTTGACAATTTATTTGCAACTGATACAGAAAAAGAATAGCCTTTCACAGTGTACCTGCAACTTCAGTGTATCTCTGAAACTGTTTTAAGAAATAAAATACAAATGTTAACATGAAGATTGTAAATAAAGTGGTGACAATTTTTTTTAAAAAAGTATTCCCTATGAATTCATGTTGCCTATAAATACATAGATATTTATTCTTCTTCATTCAGCAAAATCTTCAGACCCTAGAGGAAAGGTCCAGTTTTAAGATCCATGGTGCACGACTTTTGCTATCTTCAATGCTACCAGTCTTAGACACAGTCACTGTTGTTTGACAATTTTAGTTATTTTAAGTTCTATGCTCATGCTTATTTTTATTTAAAAGAAAAGCATAATAGTATTGAATAGTCCAGAAAATTCTCTTTATGTCCATTTGACAGTGACAAAAATTGACATTTTTATGCATTATTAGACACTCTATTTAGAAATGGGGAAATGGAAGCTGAAGGAGCATCAATAAATCACTGGGGGCAACCATGAGCTTCTGGTGCTGAAACCTGGGCCACATTCTCACTTTTCACTCCGAGTTCCTGCCACCACACAGTGTGCCTTACCTCCTCTCAGAGGGTCCTGTCCAGTGCTCTTCAAGAGTCAGGAAATTCTGTGCTTCAGAGCATGGTACTCAGGGACCAGGGTCACACCCAGTAATGAGCTGACTACCTCTCTGGGTCAGTTTCCGCTTTTCTACCAATAGTGCTTCTTCCTTCTAAGTTGGATGTAAGCCACTTGGAGGATTAAATGAAGCAACACATGCAAGATGCTTAGAGTGGTGTCTGGTGGATAATACGCATTAAATTACTACTATTCTAAAACTCAGATACCCTGATTTTTAAATGATCACAGCTCTCTTAGGAACTTAAACAACTGAAATGAACATTTTGAACAAGTGTGTTTCACCACTAGGGAATATGTAGCTCAATTTTCTGTTGAGTTAGGGGGAGTTTCTTGCTTTGCTAAAAGTACATTGATGACCTAACAGGGAAGCCTTCATCCACGACTGTTGTCTGACACCCAGAAAACCAGACACTGCCTCAGCCCATATCCCTAGAAAACTGAAGACCATCACATGCCAGCAGGTCTCAGAAGTCTGACCTTAATGACCCAGATCTAAACATATGTAACAATTTACCTTTTTCATTTACCCTTTTCAAAGTTTCAGCCATTCTGTTCCTCACCACTTTTTGTGCAGATCAAGTTACAGTAAGCTATCCACATCCTCCCAGAAGGAGCCTCTCATTATCATGCACGTGCAGTCTCATTATCAACAAAGTGAAGAGGGCATGAATTGATGTTCAACATGGATCCTTACTCATGATGAGTATCTATCAGTGTGAAGAGGCAAAAAGGATCTGAAAACTATATAACAGAAAATCCAAGAGGTCATAAAACCAAGCCTACCAGCAGAGTTCACTCATGAATTCATATATATATATTCAAAAAAGATGTCCTTTTCATCATAGGGGACTGGAATGCAACAGTAGGAAGTCAATAGAACTTGGAGTAACAGGCAACTTTGGCCTTGGAGTATGAAATGAAGCAGGGCAAAGGCTGACAGAGTTTTGCCAAGAGAATGCACTGGTCATAGTAAACACCCTCTTCCAACAACATAAGAGAAAACTCTACACATGGACATCACAAGATGGTCAATACTGAAATCAGACTGATTATATTCTTTGCAGCCAAAGACGAAGAAGCTCTAAACAGTCAGCAAAAGCAAGACCTGGAGCTGACTGTGGCTCAGATCATGAACTGCTTATTGCAAAATTCACTTAAATTGAAGAAAGTAGGGAAAACCACTAGACCATTCAGGTATGACCTAAATCAAATCCCTTACGATTATACAGTGGAAGTGAGAAATAGATTCCAGGGATTAGATCTGATAGACTTCCTGAAGAACTCTGGACAGAGGTTCATGACATCGTACAGGAGGCAGGGATCAAGACCACCCCCAAGAAAAAGAAATGCAAAAAGGCAAAATGGTTGTCTGAGGAGGCCTTACAAATAGCTGAGAAAAGAAGAGAAGCTAAAGGAAAAGGACAAAGGGAAAGATATACCCATCTGAATGCAGAGTTCCAAAGAATAGCAAGGAGAGGTAAGAAAGGCTTCCTCGGTGATCAATGCAAAGAAATAGAGGAAAACAATAGAATGGGGAAAACTAGAGATCTCTTCAAGAAAATTAAAGATACCAAGGGAACATTTCATGCAAAGATGAGCACAATAAAGGACAGAAATGGTATGGACCTAACAGAAGCAGCAGATATTAAGAAGAGGTGGCAAGAATACACAGACGAACTACACAAAAAAGATCTCAATGACCCAGATAACCATGATGGTGTGATCACTCACCTAGAGCCAGACATCCTGGACTCCGAAGTCAAGTGGGCCTTAGGAAGCATCACTATGAACAAAGCTAGTGAAGGTGATAGAATTCCAGTTGAGCTATTTGAAGTTCTAAAAGATAATGCTGTTAAAGTGCTTCACTCAATATGCCAGCAAATTTGGAAAACTCAGCAGTGGCCACAGGACTGGAAAAGGTCAGTTTTCATTCCAATCCCAAAGAAAGGCAATGTCAAAGAATGCTCAAACTACCACACAATTGCACTTGTCTCACATGCTAGCAAAGTAATGCTCAAAATTCTTCAAGTGAGCTTCAACAGTACGTGAACTGAGAACTTCCAAATGCTCATGCTGGATTTAGAAAAAGCAGGGGAGAACTAGAGATCAAATTGCCAGTATCCACTGGATCATGGAAAAAGCAAGAGAGTTCCAGAAAATATCTACTTTATTGACTGTGCCAAAGCTTTTGACTATGTGGATCCCAACAAACGTGGAAAATTCTTTAAGAGATGGGAATACAAGACCACCTGACCTGCCTCCTGAGAAATCTGTATGCAGGTCAAGAAGCAACAGTTAGAACCAGATATGGAGCAACAAACTGGTTCCAATTAGGGAAAGGAGATTGTCAATGCGGTATATTGTCATTTATCTAATATGAAGAGTACATCAAGGAAAATGCCAGGCTGGATAAAGCACAAGCTGGGATCAAGGTTTCCAGGAAAAATATTAATAACCTCAGATATGCAGATGACACCCCCTAGATGGCAAAAAGAGAAGAGGATCTAAAGAGCCTCTTGATGAAAGTAAAAGAGGAGAGTGAAAAAGTTGACTTAAATCTCAACATTCTGGTCCCATCACTTCATGGGAAATAGATGGGGAAACAACGGAAACAGTGACAGACTTTGTTTTGGGTGGCTCCAAAATCACTGCAGATGGTGACTGCAGCCATGAAATTAAAAGACTCTTGCTCCTTGGAGGAAAAGTTATGACCACATGGACAGCATATTAAAAAGCAGAGACATTATTTTGCCAACAAAGGTCCATCTAGTCAAAGGTATGGATTTTGCAGTAGTTGTGTATGGATGTGAGAGTTGGACCATAAAGAAAGTTGAGTGCTGAAGAACTGATGCTTTTGAACTGTGGTGTTGGAGAAGACTCTTGAGAGTCCCTTGGACTGCAAGGAGATCAAACCAGTCAATTCTAAGGGAAATCAGTCCTGAATGTTCATTGGAAGGACTGATGCTAAAGCTCCAATATTTTGGCCATCTGATGTGAAGAACTGATTCATTGGAAAAGACCCTGATGCTGGGAAAGATTGAAGGCAGAAGGGGAGTACAGAGGATGAGATGGTTGGATAGCATCACCAACTCGATGGACATGAGTTTGAGCAAGCTCTGGGAGTTGGTGATGGATAGTGAACTGAACTGAGGGAAGCCTAGTGTGCTGCAGTCCATGGGGTTGCAAAGAGTCAGACACGACTGAGTGACTGAACTGAATTGACTGATCCATTTAATATTTACTGAATATTTCCTATGTGCCCAGTACTACCTGAATCTAAGTGCTCGGGATGTTGCTGTGGATAAAAGAAATAGTTCTGCCATCTTTGGCCTTGTATATTAATGGACATGACTCAGGAATTAGTACGAGTTCTGTTTTTATACAAGGCATATATTATTACACAAGGCATCTCTTATTCATAAGGGGTGCTTTCAGTTCCTCTACTGAAGACAGTGATGACACAATCCAGAATATTCCCACCTAAACCAGCGTCATCAGTTCCTACCACAAAATGACTGTTTTCCTGACACAGTGAAAGTCTGAACCATCAGATTTAATGACATCAACAATATTAGAAAAACCACAAATGTAGCCAGGTCCAGTTGGTGCTGGTCCTCCTTTCATGGAGTACGATGGTAAGAAATTCTGGGTAGCTATCTGGTTTGTCCACAGTCGGAAATTTCTATTTTGTGAAGTTACTTTACTTTAAAGGTGAAACCTCCCAAAGAAAATACTCTAAATCACTGCAAAATAAACTCTTCTTATAAATACAGTTGTCCCCAATGTTCTGCTTTTTTTTCTGTGTGTTTCTGCACATGGATATACCAGCTTAAAATAAAACATTCATGCCTTCATATGATGTACAGACATATACACTATGTATCTGCAGAAAGACATGTACATAAGTACATGGAATATGTGCATGAGCTACAGTTACACATACACCAATGAAATCTGACACGGTTACAACCTGCTGAAGACATTGTTCTCCCTGGTGTTTCCTTGTTTCTTCCACCTGGTTCTTGGTTGATAGCGGGTTGGCAGGAAGGATGAGGGAAATAAAAGCTCTGTATGCCTCTAAATAGTTCTAGTTTTTCCAAGTTTTCCATCGTGTAGTGACCACCAGGAAACAAAACACTCATGCCTTCCTCTCCAGTTCATTAATGAGTCACACACCTGTGCCCACAATGGGCACCAGGTGCCAGCACCACGTTCACCACAGCTGTGTATTTCACCCATGGACTGAGTGATGCTTCATGAGAAATACCTGCCCACGAAGGTCCTGGCCTCACAGGGACAGCCTGTGGACATGTGCTTTAAAAGTACCGAATCTAAGGACATACAGGTGGAACACACTGTCCTCAAGGGAGCAGTTGAGAAAGAGGGTCAGAAAAGCCCAGGACCAACCAAATCAGGCCCCATTTAATCACAGAGGCTTAAATACCAGGCAGACCACAGGCCAGAACAGAAACCACGGAAGAAAACATGGCCACACTGAGACTTTCCTAGATTCAACCAAGCACATTGAAGACAGAATCGCTTTCTTACTACATGAATCAATGTTATTTAATGCGAACCCCCAGCAAAAGTAATTTCACACAGCCTCTCCCTCCCCCGGCCCCGAGACTGCAGTTCCCCAGAGCATGTGCCCTGGTCCATTCTCCTCATGCCTGTTTCCTGCCACCTTTCTAAGAGAAAGTGGTACCAGGAGAAAGATACTATGTCCTGACGCTCAGTGAAGGAAACTGTGGCAGACAGAGAAACAGAGACAGAATGAAATCACATCCCACCTCACCACAACACAGCATGTGTGACTTGGGCAGGTGGTATGGATTCTCTCTGCCAAGTTTCCTCATCTGTAAAACAGGGCAGTAATAGCAGCTACTGAGAGTTTTCACATCAAGAGTAAATGCATCAGCACATCACACAATGTTCCTCTCAAATTACCCTCTGCCTAAGCACTGATCATATTTCAAAAGAAGGAATCTGAAAGACCGCACATACAGCATGCTTTGAATCACAATTTTTAAAACTATGAGACCATGCATTTATTCAATACATTCCTACGAAGTATAAATCTCAACAAATCCAGACTTATGTAAATTCAGTGCCCCCGTATCAAACTTCCTCAGGGGACACGGAGGCAATGAGCCCAGATGTGGACATTGACAAGAACTGTGCGTGTGTCACATTCTCACACAGAAAGCCTCCTGTTTACTCACATTCTCATAGAGAGCTTGAAGGGTCTCCAGGTCAACCACAGAATTGTCCAAGTTCACCACAGCTGTGTGAAAAAGACAAAACAGAAAGTATAAATTGCCATAAACCAGCTGTGAAAAGTGTCTGACCACCTCAAACAATAGTGACCGTCCACAGAGCAGACTTCATGTCCTGCAGGTAGCAGGTGAAGCTGCCTTCATTGCAGCTGCTCCCCTCACCGCAAAGACTGAGCTGAGCTGGGAATTTCAATGGGGCTGGTGTCAAGTGTCACAGCTTTCACAAACACAAAATCCCAAGAATAGGCCCCCACGGCCAGAAAGAAACCCACCGTCTGTCTCTTTCATGACTCACCTGAATAAATTTGAAAAATCTGCTTAATACCAGAAAAATAGGCAACTCACTCATGTTACTGCCACATCCTGGTTTTATGCCAATAAATGCACATATCTGCCAATTTATCTAAAGACATTTGGCAAAGGTTATATCTAATCACTAAATTGATAGACTTAATATGGAAACAGGTGCATTTCCTGTTACAACCCTTTAAATTGTAATAATCAAAGGATAATTCTTTGATTATGGTTTTGAAATCGGCAAAGGTGTCTGTTCAGTGAGGCAGTAGGTGTGGACAATGGAGAAAGTTCAGTTCTTTGGATGAGATCTTCAAGAAACATGTATTGTTTATAGAGCACCCTCAACTGGAACTGTGTGGGGAAGGGGAGAGTTGAGACTTAGAACTTATATTACATGATAATGGATCTAGCTGCAGGGAAAATTCATGGTACCCAAGGAGGGTTAAACCTCTTCTCCACCTGATTGTTCCACCTGAAGCTTTCTGCACACTGATGCCTGTCTTCTGTTTCACAGTTTTCATGGATTGCCAGTGATAAGGATGTTAAGAGCTGCTTGGGGCTGGTGCACTGGGATGACCCAGAGAGGTGGTATGGGGAGGTGGGGGGGGGGGTTCAGGATTGGGAACACGTGTACACCCATGGCGGATTCATGTTGATGTATGGCAAAATCAATACAGTATTGTAAAGTAAAATAAAGTAAAATTAAAAAAAAAAGAAAAAAAGTTATTTAATTAAAAAAATCTTACAAGCCATGAGAAAGGTGAGTGCATCTTGATCGATTAACTCAATTAGAGGAGTGTTGCAGCTTCAGAAGTGATGAAAGCACTGGATACTTAAAGTAATAAAGGCAGAGGGGCCTGGGAGAAGCAGAGACCATAGTCTCCTCCGCCAGAGTCGAGCTGCAAGCTTGGTCCTGCTGGGCCAGGAGGATGCAACTCCAGCAGGGCTTTCCCTCCCCCATACAGCTGGCTATGAGTAGTTAAAGCTCAGAAACCACAAGGGATGGATTAGAACACAGGCAGTGCCATCTTATATTTGAAAATCTTGTATCTTTTTTAGAAGCAACTTTTTATGCATTAAAGTCACATTAAAGGGACTTCCCTGTTGGTCCAGTGGTAAAGAATCCACCTGCCAACGCAGGAGACATGGGTTTGATCCTTGATCCAGGAACTGAAGTCCCATATGCCACGCACTACAATTAAGCAGCAGCTACTGAGTCTACGCACCACCAACAGAGTCCGTGAGCTGCAATAAGAGATCCTGCATGATGCAGTGAAGGTTCCATGCATTGCACCTGAGACCTGAGGCAGTCAAATTAATTAGTTAAATCACATAAGAGAAATCCTAATGTCCTCCATGATTATCAGTTATTTTATTCCTCTGGACAATGAGCCATCAAACTAACCCTTATATACAAATATATATATATCAACAGAGAAAAAAGAAAACCTTCATAACTGAACAAATGACCAAGCATGACTTAACATACACATAAACCAGCCCACCACATTTTATACATATTAACGACATGTTGAGTAAACCACACAATTATTCCAAGTGGATCATGATAAATATGCATGTTCTTTAGATTTCTGTACATTTAAATATTTTGGAAAAATTTTTTGTGAGACCCAAGTTTTTAGTCAAAACCATCTGTAATACAATGAAAGGAACGTGCTAAGTTTAAGTGTCTAAACTTTTATTTTCTCCATCATAGGTTATAAGTTCACAACTGTTTTTTTTTTAATCCATTAATAGTTTACTGTATGAGATGAGGAAATAAGTTTGTGTTATGACATTGTTTGACATTTTTGTTGTGACTTAATAGTCAATAGTCATAAATAGTTCATGTACCTTGAGAAGACAGGATATAACTATCAGTTCAGTTGCTCAGTCGTGTCCAACTCTTTGTGACCCCATGAATCGCAGCACGCCAGGCCGCCCTGTCCATCACCAACTCCCGGAGTTCACTCAGACTCACATCCATCGAGTCAGTGATGCCATCCAGCTATCTCATCCTCGGTCGTCCCCTTCTCCTCCCGCCCGCAATCCCTCCCAGCATCAGAGACTTTTCCAATGAGTCAACTCTTCACATGAGGTGGCCAAAATACTGGAGCTTCAGCTTATTCCTTCCAAAGAAATCCCAGGGCTGATCTCCTTCAGAATGCACTGGTTGGATCTCCTTGCAGTCCAAGGGACTCTCAAGAGTCTTCTCCAACACCACAGTCCAAAAGCATCAATTCTTTGGCGCTCAGCCTTCTTCACAGTCCAACTCTCACATCAATACATGACCACTGGAAAAACCACAGCCTTGACTAGATGGACCTTAGTCGGCAAAGTAATGTCTCTGTTTTTGAATAAGCTATCTAGGTTGGTCATAACTTTTGTTCCAGGAAGTAAGTGTCTTTTTGATGTGTATAAGAGACAGGTATAATCATAAGGGATTTGATGTAGGTCATACCTGAATGGTCTAGCGGTTTTCCATACTTTCTTCAATTTAAGTCTGAATTTGACAATAAGGAGTTCATGATCTGAGCCACAGTCAGTTCCCCGTCTTGTTTTTGCTGACTGTATAGAGTTTCTCCATCTTTGGCTGCAAAGAATATAATCAATCTGATTTCAGTGTTGACTCTCTGGTGATGGTAGAGTCTTCTCTTGTGTTGATTCTGTGTAAAGGCTTCTCTTGTGTTGTTGGAAGAGGGTGTTTTGCTATGACCAGTGCATTTTCTTGGCAAAACTCTATTAGTCTTTGCCCTGCTTCATTCCACATTCCAAGGCCAAAGTTGCCTGTTACTCCAGGTGTTTCTTGATTTCTTGCAATGTGGTCCACTGGAGAAGGGAATGGCAAACCACTTCAGTATTCTTGCCTTGAGAACCCCATGAACAGTATGAAAAGGATATAACTATACGGTATATTAACTATAAGATATAATCTTTTCTGTTTATATATTCTCAATCCTTATTTGTATTTTTCCTCTTGATCTGTTTTGACCAAAGTAGTTTAAAGTTACTTTTATCAATGTGCCTGTCTCTCCTTGTAAGTACTACATAGTTTCTTTCTTATGTAGTTGCATCTGTATTTAGAGGGAGGTAAATTCAAATCTATTATAATTTCATTTTAGCTGTTAGTATTAAGAATATGTTTTCATTGTTTTGTTGTTGCTCACATAATGTTCCTGGCCTGAATTTTAAATTGTCACATATCAAGATCATAACTCTTGCTTTTGTGATTCACATGTGTTGGACCTAATTTCACTTCTCCTCATACTTTAGCCTTTCTGAAATATTTTGTTATAGGTAGGTTTTATTTAGAAGCAGAAGATATTAAGAAGGGGTGGCAAGAATACACAGAAGAACTATACAAAAAAGATCCTCACGACCCAGATAATCATGATGGTGTGATCACTCACCTAGAGCCAGACATCCTGGAATGTGAAGTCAAGTGGGCCTTAGGAAGCATCGCTATGAACAAAGCTCGTGCCAGGTGATGGGTTCCATTTGAGCTATTTCAAATCCTAAAAGATGATGCTGTGAAAGTGCTGCACTCAATATGCCAGAAAATTTGGAAAACTCAGCAGTGGCCATAGGACTGGAAAAGGTCAGTTTTATTCTGATCCCAAAGAAAGGCAATGCCAAAGAATGCTCAAACTACTGTAAAATTACACTCATCTCACACACTAGCAAAGGAATGCTCAAAATTCTCCAAGCTAGGCTTCAACAGTACATGAACCATGAACTTCCAGATGTTCAAGCTGGATTTAGAAAAGACAGAGGAACAGGAGATCAAATTGCCAACATCTGTTGGATCACTGAAAAAGCAAGAGAGTTCCAGAAAAGCATCTACTTCTGCTTTATTGACTATGCCAAAGCCTTTGAATGTGTGGATAACAACAAACTGGAAAATTCTTCAAGAGATGGGAATACCTGACCACCTGACCTGCAATTTGAGAAATCTGTATGCAGGTCAGGAAGCAATAGTTAGAACTGGACATGGAACAACAAACTGGTTACAAATAGGGAAAGGAGTACATCAAGGCTGTATATTGTCACCCTGCTTATTTAACTTATACACAGAGTACATCATGAGAAACGCTGAGCTAGATGAAGCACAAACTGGAATCAAGATTGCTGGGAGAAATATAAATAACCTCAGGTATGCAGATGATACCACCCTTATGCCGGAAAGCGAAGAACTAAAGAGCCTCTTGATGAAAGTGAAAGAGGAGAGTGAAAAAGTTGGCTTAAAACTCAGCATTCAAAAAACTAAGATCATGGCATCTGGTCCCATCACTTCATGGCAAATAGATGGATAAACAGTGGAAACAGTGGCAGACTTTATTTTCTTGGGCTCCAAAATCACTGCAGATGGTGACTGCAGCCAAGAAATTTAAAGACACTTGCTCTTTGGAAGAAAAGCTATGACCAACCTAGACAGCATATTAAAAAGCAGAGACATCACTTTGCCAACAAAGGTCCATCTAGTCAAAGCTATGGTTTTTCCAGTAGTCATGTATGGATGTGAGAGTTGGACTATACAGAAACCTGAGTGCTGAAGAATTGATGCTTTTGAACTGTGGTGTTGGAGAAAAATCTTGGGAGTCCCTTGGATTGCAAGGAGATCCAACCAGTCCATCCTAAAGGAAATCAGTCCTGAATATTCATTGGAAGTACTGATGATGAAGATGAAACTCCAATACTTTGGCTACCTGATGCAAAGAATCGACTCATTTGAAAAGACCCTGAAGCTGGGAAAGATTGCAGGCAGGAGGAGGAGGGGATGACAGAGGATGAAATAGTTGGATGGCATCACTGACTCAATGGACATGAGTTTGAGTAAGCTCCGGGAGTTGCTGATGGACAGGGAGGCCTGGTGTGCTTCAGTCCATGGTGTCACAAAGAGTTGGACATGACTGAGCAACTGAACTGAATTGAACTGAAGTTTTATTTATTTTTGATGCATTTTTAATTTTCAGTGACTAAATTTCCCCTACCTTAACCTGCGTGCCAATATATTGGGTTGGCCAAAAAGTCCATTTGATTTTTTTCTATAAGATGGCTCTAGTAGCACTTAGTTGTCCTTAACATCATTTGAAATAATTTTCTTAGATTGTATGTCATATCAGTGTGCATTTAAAAAAAAAACATTAAAATTGGTGAGTTTTTGTGCAGCCATTTTAATATTAAAGATGGAAGAAGAAAAGCAACATTTTTGACATACTTCATTATTTTAAGGAAGGTTAAGAATGCAACTGTAACACAGTTTCATAAGAAAACTATTATTCAGTGGCAGGCAGAGGGGTAAAAGAACTGCTGCACCAGTAGCTACCAGAACATTCAGGGATAGAGTTACCACGAAACATCCTACAAAGTTCTGGCAGTTCAGAAAGGGCATTTCCTCATTTTTAAGTGTTCTCATACTTTACCCTCAAAGCTAGAAACTAGTTCACCTTTCAGGAAAATAGTATGTCAAAGCAAGAAACAGAATCATCTGTCCATGTACTTAGATTCTGCTCACACCCATCACCAAGGTTCACCCTACCACAAAGCCTAACCCCTCCCCACTGCCATCTTCCCTGCCTCCAGTACCCACCAGCAATGCGTGTGGGGTGTGGTGACACACAGCACAGAGATGGTGATGAGAAGGCACATGGTTACAGGACATCCCAGCCTTTCAAGAGCCAAACAAACTGCACCAGGGCTTCCCTGGTGGCTCAGAGGTTAAAGCATCTGCCTGCAATGCGGGAGACCTGGGTTCGATCCCTGAGTCAGGAAGATCCCCTGGAGAAGGAAATGGCAACCCACTCCAGTATTCTTGCCTGGAGAATCCCATGGACAGAGGAGCCTGGTGGGCTACAGTCCACGGAGTCACAAAAAGTTGGACACGATTGAGTGACTTCACTTCACTTCTGCACTGTAGGTGGATTATCTACCATCTGAGCCAAAAACCACACAGCCAACTTTGAAGAGTGGCTGATACACATAACTCTCATGTCTGTCTCCATTCAGGAAACAGAAATGGACACAACCCAGTAGTAACTCAGTGTTTCAGTAACAGTGATGGAAAACCCAAGCTAAGGACAATCAAATTTGCCTCATTTACATTCCCCCGGAACTTGAACTCCCATCTCTCCCTTCTCATTTCTCACTTGAGAATTCCATCACAAGGCTGTCTCTCAGGCAAGGTTTGTAGTGGAACCGCTCAGAGCAAGGAAGGAGGAATAAAACCTTTACACTCTCCCTCCTCCACGAGTGGCCAGCTGGAGTTTCAAATACTCCCACACCTGGGAAACATAGCTCATTCCCTAAGGAATGAAGGAAGGGTATTGGGTATGTGCGCACGCCAATGAGCATGCATGTGTGAATATGCGTCTGAATATCTATGTGCTTGTGTGTGTGCTTGCATGTGAGTGCACATGTACATATTTATAGGAAATAACTCATTTACAGCCGTTTTTACTAATGAGGAAACTGAGGAACAGAGATGAGGAAGACATTTGCCCAGATTTACCCACCTAACCAGTGGCAGAGCTGAGCTTCAAATCTGCCTTAGACTGGATGGTTTAAACAACAGGAATTCAGTTTTCAGAGTTCCGGAGACTGGAACTGGGGTGGATTCTCTTGCTGGCTGGCAGAGTCCTGGTTTTCCCTCCTCTTATTAGGATGCTAATACCATGATGGGGGCTCCATCCTCTTGACCTCATCTCAACCTGATTAATCCCAAAGGCCCCACTTCTGGATACCATCACATTGAAAGTTAGGACTTCAATGTAGGAATGGGGAGGAGGGGAGTGAACATTCCATCCATAACAGAAAACAGGGGGCCTGCCTGGTCCCAGAACCCATGTCCCCAGTGGTGCTAGACTACACCAGAAAGCGGAGGGAAACCCAGGGAAGCAGAGATGCTAAGAAGAAATGTGCTTAGATGGTTAGTCATCCCCAAGGACCACACCAGGGAGATACTCTGTATTTCCCTACATACTCTCTGAGCAACTGGTTCCTAAAAGGGGGGCACAGGAAGTTCCATCTAGAGGTACCATAAGACTCATAAATAATCACAATATGCTTCAGTTCATTGATAGCTGTAGCCTAGATTGCTTTTTATATAAAAAATTTTTTCTTTATCTTTGCTTGGTTCCATCAAGAATGAGCAACTCCATTAATTATTTATTTTAAAAAAATTTTCCTCACTTAACTCACAGATGTGAAAAAGAAACCCACAACTTCTTTTCTCTAAGAAACAGAATCAATAAGCAAACAGGGGAATATATAAAATGACCCTTAAAGCAAGAGACCAAATTTACTAAATTGATATTCTCCAAAGTTTTAAAATCCCATATTGGTGGCCAAAAGTATTATGTTCTCCTGCCAGTTCTGTTTTTGAATTTTATTAGATAACAGAGGTCCTCACTGTGAGACAAGCTAACATACTATAGACAATACTGAACAAGGAGTCCGATGGATGGGTGTCCTTACTAAGGGGAAGCCTCAAATACACTTGATCTATAAGCTGCAATTCTCTTCCCTGCAAAATAGAAATTAACTGGACCATTTTACACAACCATCAGTAACAATGGGGTGGAGTGTAAAATTCAAAGCAATACTGAATTCCATATCTTTGGATACTGATAAAAAGATTTGATTATGAAAGATTTTAGAATGTGTCTCCTGTTTGTCAGAAGCAATTACCTTTTTTTTCCTTTTTTTTTTAGGTTTTCTATTCTGTTCCTTTTTTTTTTTTCATTTAAATTTATTTATTTTAATTGGAGGCTAATTACTTTACAATATTGTATTGGTTTTGCCATACATCAACATGAATCCACCACGGGTGTACACGTGTTCACCATCCTGAATGCCCCTCCCACCTCCCTCCCCATACCATCCCTCTGGGTCATTCCAGTGCACCAGCCCCAAACATCCTGTATCCTGCATTGAACCTGGACTGGCGATTCATTTCTTATATGATATTAAACATGTTTCAATGACATTCTCCCAAATTATCCCACCCTCTCCCTCTCTCATAGAGTCCAAAAGACTGTTCTGTACATCTTTGTCTCTTTTGCTATCTTGCATACAGGGTTATCATTACCATCTTTCTAAATTCCATATATATGCATAGGTATACTGTATTGGTGTTTTTCTTTCTGGCTTACTTCACTCTGTATAATAGGCTCCAGTTTCATCCACCTCATTAGAACTGATTCAAATGTATTCTTTTTAATGGCTGAGTAATACTCCATTGTGTATATGTACCACAGCTTTCTTATCCATTCATCTGCTGATGGACATCTAGGTTGCTTCCATGTCCTGGCTATTATAAACAGTGCTGCGATGAACACTGGGGGACACGTGTCTCTTTCAATTCTGGTTTCCTCGGTGTGTATGCCCAGCAGTGGGGCTGCTGGGTCATAAGGCAGTTCTATTTCCAGTTTTTTAAGGAATCTCCACGCTGTTCTCCATAGTGGCTGTACTAGTTTGCATTCCCACCAACCTTTTTAAGCACCTGCAACCTCAGGCAATTCCTTCCTATACAATGGTCAGGATGAGGCTCCTTAGCTCTGAGCCCCTTTAAAGGGGTCAACGAGTGAATATCAAAACCTCCACAACAGAGGATCCAATGAAGGGTCAAAAATAGACAGATGTCACAGGAATTTCTGATTTAAATCTAAAAGCATGTATTGTCCTTATAAGGTATCCTTAAGTATATTTTTTTAAAAATAAAAGTGTTTGAAAAGCAATCACTAAGCTTAGAGACCAAATAATAAAAATAACCATGTTTCATTTACCTTATCAACTATACTGCTGATGGAATACTATGCAGTTTTACATAAATCATATTTAAATGTGATAGAAATTTCAACGACATACTTTAGTATTCATTGCCCTTGTGCCAACTATACCAACTGGCTTTATACGGGAAAGGCATGACAAAGAGGGAAGGAACTGGGGGTCACTGTCCTGGAGGGACAGTGACACACACTTCCCTGTGAGGGATCTTTACACACTTTCTTAGGTGTGTCTCACCACTGTATCTGTAATCACTGCTGACATGTGTGCACCAAGGGAGCAGAACAGAGTAGGTGAGCAGTTAACACTTCAGCGCCTGGGCCCCCACGTGACTGGCAGCACCCCCGTAAGATAAGCCATGCTTCAGAGGCAGCTCCTGCAAGGTCTTCAGACATACCCGCCACACTAACATCTGAAACGGGCGTCTGCTGGTGACATGAAAGGCACACAGGCCTGTGGATTAGATGAAATCCCTTAGAGATGCACAAGAGCATGAGAGCCCCGTGCAGGAGGCCACAGCTGGGGTCCTTAAGGAGGCTCTGTCCCTAACAGCCTGGGTGCGGCCCTGGCTGTGCTGGGTTTCCAGTGTCTTGTGCAGACTGAGGGCAACAGACCTCTCGCTCTGCGGTGTGACTGCACTGGCACAGAGCAAATCTTTTAGAAAAGATACTGGTGAGAGGATCTCTAAGTACAGACAGCCAGGAAACCTCAGGGTTACAGAGCAGGCTTTTCAAACTCTTGTGTTCCCGCTGGGCAATAAACGTTGGTTTAATAAATATCTAAACAAGAGAGAATTAGATCAGAAATTGCTTTGTCTGACCCTACTACCTGTGTGCCTGGAAAATGTCCACTTCACACTTGTTGTCCAAGCAGCATTATTAACGGCATCCCTTCCACTCTCAGAAGTATCTCACCCTGGATGATAAACCACGCGGATACTCTACCCAGCAGTGAGACTAGGGGCTGGGAGGATAAAGCTGACCCTTATGAAACTCAGAATTCTTTTACAGCTACTATTATCTACCAAAATGGACCTGAGAGTTGTGAATACTGCACTGACCCCTTATGGATCAAAAGTTGTACAGAAAATTCAGTTTATTTTCACTAAACTGCAAGTCTATAGCTACTCTCATAATACCAATTTTTGAGAACAATACTGGATTATTTACAGGAATCCTCCCATTGAGAACAATTAAAAATGCTCAACAAAATATATTTGAAAAATATCTGAAAGGCTTCAAAGAGCTGACAAGATAGGAACTAGCATTTTAATCAAAACGCAGGAGCAAACCTTCAGAGATGAGCCAGCTCAGAGCCTGCCTCTGCCCTGAGAGTATCTGCGTTTGTGCTCAGTCGCTTCAGTCATGTCTGACTCTTTGCGACCCCATGGACTGTAGCCCACCAGACCCCTCTGTCCATGGAATTCTCCAGGCAAGAATACTGGAGTGGGTTGCCATCCCCTCCTCCAGGGGACCTTCCCAACCCAGGGACTGAATTTGGGTCTTACTTCTTCTGCACTGGCAGGCAGGTTCTTTACCACTAGGGCCACCTGGGAAGCTTACAAAAGTACCTGTCTGACCCAAAAAACTGAACTTTGTACTGATAGTTTCTGGGGCTCAGGGCCCATCCAAAGTACAGATTCTAGACCCTCAGACAATAAATTGGGACTCAAACGACTACACACTCAGGGACTATGCATATAATGTGACTTTCAGCTTTGATTATATATTATTTTGGTTTGGCTTCCCTGGTGGCTCAGAGGGTAAAGCGTCTGCCTGCAATGCAGGAGACCTGGGTTTGATCCCTGGGTCAGGAAGATCACCTGGATAAGGAAATGGCAACCCACTTCAGTATTCCTGCCTGGAGAATCCCATGGACAGATGAGCCTGGTGGGCTATAGTCCATGGGGTCACAAAGAGTCGGACACAACTGAGCGACTTCACTTTCACTTTTATTTCGGTTTAATAACTAATTTTCTGCACATAAAAAGGTAAATGGGCCTATATCTGGTGGTTTCCTACCTGATATTTATCAAATATGGGATGAGGTCATATGGCTAACTCCTGAAAAGAGATGCCTACTATCTAACGTTCCCATATGCTAGGAACAAATAGAGTCATCCCTAGAAGTTAACCGATAACATAATTATAATGATTGTAAACAACTGGTATTTTTGCCGCAAGAAATATGCAATGTAATCATTCCTGTGTTCTCCAATCCCAGTTCAGGTCCTCCCTTTGCCTGGCCAGACTGATTGGGACTGGATATCTGAGTCATGCTGGTTTGCCCCAAACAGGACTTACTGGATATGTGGCTCTTTCCTATGGGCATGGCTTCCCCTTGCTGGATAGGAAGATGCACCCGAGGTTTACCTTTTACTCAGGGCTTCATATCTTCACAGCTTCCAGAGAAGCCTGCTAATCTGCCACATGTAAAACTCGCTAGGCAAGGTCTGTATTTTCCTGGTATGATTATATGGCTGCAATATTCATTCCCTCTCTGGGAACTACAGGTATTATGCTACAAGTTGATGTTCTGAATAACTGTACTCAACAGAATTTACAAGATTCTCAAAAAGCTATTTCAGCCCTTAATGCTGAACAAATACAAATTAGAAAGGTGATTTTACAAAACAGATTGCCTTTAGATATTCTAACAGCCTCACAGGGAGGAACTTGTGCTATTATTCATACTCAATGTTGTACATATATACCAGTTCAGTTCAGTCACTCAGTTGTGCCTGACTCTGCGACTCCATGAACTGCGGCATGCTAGGCCTCCCCGTCCAACTCCCAGAGTTCACCCAAACTCATTTCCATTGAGTCTGTGATGCCATCCAACTATCTCATCCTCAGTCATCCCCTTCTCCTCCTGCCCTCAATCTTTCCCGGCATCAGGGTCTTTTCAAATGAGTCAGCTCTTCGCATCAGGTGGCCAAAGTATTGGAGTTTCAGCTTCAACATCAGTCCTTCCAATGAACACTCAGGACTTATTTCCTTTGGGATGGCTTGGTTGGATCTCCTTGCAGTCCAAGGGACTCTCAAGAGTCTTCTCCAACACCACAGTTCAAAAGCATCAGTTCTTCAGTGCTCAGCTTTCTTTATAGCCCAACTCTCACATCCATACATGACCACTGGAAAAACCACAGCCTTGACCAGACGAACCTTTGTTGATAAAGTAATGCCTCTGCTTTTTAATATGCTGTCTAGGTTGGTCATAACTTTTCTTCCAAGGAGCAAGCATCTTTTAGTTTCACAGTTGCAGTCACCATGCAGTGATTTTGCTACTGCTAAATTGCTTCAGTCGTGTCTAACTCTCTGCTACCCCACAGACGGCAGCCCAGCAGGCTCTACTGTCCCTGGGATTCTCCAGGCAAGAACACTGGAGTGGGTTGCCATTTCCTTCTGCAATGCATGAAAGTGAAAAGTGAAAGTGAAGTCGCTCAGTTGTGTCCGACTCTTAGCGACCCCATGGACTGCAGCCTACAAGGTTCCTCTGTCCATGGGATTTTCCAGGCAGGAATACTGGAGTGGGGTGCCATTGCCTTTTCTGGCAGTGATTTTAGGGCCCTTCAAAATAAAGTCTCTCACTGCTTCCATTGTTTTCCCATCTATTTGCCATGAAGTAATGGGACTGGATGCCATGATCTGTTTTCTGAATGTTGAGTTTTAAGCTAACTTTTTCACTCTCTTCTTTCCCTTTCATCAAGAGGCTCTTTAGTTCTTTTTCACTTTCTGCCATAAGGGTGGTATCATCTGTATACATGAGGTTATTGATATTTCTCCTGGCAATCTTGATTCCAGCTTGTGCTTCTTCCAGCCCAGCATTTCTCATGATGTACTCTATACCAGATATGAGTAGTAATGTTACTCACTTTACTAAACACATGAACAAGATGATTCAGGCTATGGATTCTCCTGAAGCCTCAGTCACCTCACTTTGAGAAATGTTAACTAGTCCCCCATGGTAGAAAGTATCTTAATCATAATAATTCTAACTATTCTGTTTTTATGTTTGCTCTCTGCATCTGTAACTATGTAACTGAATTTGTTTCTAACAGTGTGAAAGCTTTTAAGCTACAAATGGTTGTCCAGGCTCCTAGAGTGCCACAGCCTCCTTCAACTATTATTTGGGGCCCCTCGATCAGAGACCCTCAATATGAGGGTTAAGAGAATACATTGCCTCAACAATTTAGGGATAGCACCCCATCACAGCAGGAAGTAGTTATGGAATGAAAATGACACCCCTTTCCCTTGGCAACATAATGCTCATAACGGAAAAGGGGGGAACGAGAGAGTCAATTCTTAGGCAGGTTGCTACGAAATCCAGGGTCCTTGAGGGGGGGAGAGGGGTCTGGAATTCTCAAGGAAGAGGAAAGGAAAAACGTCCTTTTTTTTTTTTCCACATTCCTTAGTCTTAGTCACATAAAACTTTTTTTCCTTTAAGCCCTGAACTGATGGTTAAGTAACAACACAACTCAGCTTAAACTCTGTACTAAAAATTATATAGCAACATATATGTAACTGCTTGAGGACAGTTTCTCCTTCCTGAAAACCTTCTGACTAATCCTGTTTGTTATCTTAAAATGTAAATCGTGAGAGTGGGTCTGGTAAAATTTTTACAACCTTGAGACATCCTTTTAATTTATTGCAATAACTAATTTAAAAAATATATAGCTCCCTTGCTAAAGACTAGTGAGGGGGCACTCTCCAACCCCTTCTGATGTCTATGTTAGAAGCTTTCTCTGCCCCTCTTCACTGTAATAAAACTCCACTACACACATATACAAAAGTAACTGAAGTTTTGCACTGTTGAAATTTGCCATTTGGTATTAGAATACATTCTTAAATGAATGTGGTTATGTTTATCTTATTTCTCTTAAATAAATTATGGTTATGAAAACATATATATACATCATATTAATGTACATTTTTCACTTTATTTTTTTTGCTAATGACATTACTTGCTGTTTATTTTATACTTATTTTAGACTAGGGAAATGATGTTGGACAGAAAGCAAATTCGAGTGATTTTCCTATTGAGTAAATAATGGGCTATAAATCAGTGCAGGCAACTTATAACATCAACAACTCATTTGACCCAGGAACTGCTAATACAGTTCAATGGTGGTTCAGGAAGCATTGCAAAGGAGATAAGAGCCTTGAAGATGAAAAGTATAGTGGCCAGCCATCATAAGTTGACAAGGACCACTTGAGAACATCATCCAAGCCGATTCTCTTACAACTACACGAGAAGTTGCTGAAAAACTGAACGTTAACGATTCTACCATTGTGCCGCATTTGAAGCAAAATGGAGAGGGGAAAAAGCTTGGTAAGTGGGTGCCTCATGTTGTCGTTCAGTTGCTCAGTTGTGTCCGACTCTCTGCAACCCCACTGACTTGCAGCATGCCAGGCTTCTCTGACCTTTACTGTCTCCTGGAGCTCAAACTCAAGTCCATCAAGTCAGTGATGTCATTGAGTGCCTCAAGAGCTGACCACAAATCAAAAAAATTGTCATTTTCAAGTGTCATTTTCTCTTATTTTACACAACAAAAATGAACTATTTCTTGATCAGATTGTGACATGTGATGAAAAGTGGATTTTATATGACAACTGGCAAATATCAGTTGAGTGGCTGGACCAAGAAGAATTTTCAAAGCACTTCCGAAAGTCAAACGTGCACCAAAAAAGGGTCATGGTCACTGTTTGGTGGTCTGCTACCAGTTTGATCAAGACTGTGAAGTATATTCTTCTTATATCTGAGAAGTATGTTCAGCAAATTGATGAGCTGCACTGAAAACTGCAAGGCCTGCAGCCAGCATTAATCAACAGAAAGGGCCCATTTCTTCTGTACGACAATGCCCGACTGCACATCACACAACCGACGCTTCAAAAGTTGAACGAATTGGGCTATGAAGTTTTGCCTCATCCGCCATATTCACCTGATCTCTTGCCAACTGATTACCACTTCTTCAAGTATCTCAACAACTTTTTGCAGGGAAAACACTTCCACAATGAGCAAGAAGCAGAAAATGCTTTCCAACGGTTCACTGAATCCTGAAGCACAGATTTTTACACTACAGGAATAAGCAAACTTATTTCTCGCTGGCAAAACTGTGTTGATTATAATGGTTCCTATTTTGATTAACAAAGATGTGTTTGAGCCTAGTTATAATGATTTAAAATTCATGGTCCCAAACTACAACTACATTTGCACCAACCTAATACTTCCTGGCATCTGCCTTTGCATCCTGTTCCATGACAATGGCCCCCAATGCTTCAGCTTGGGAAACTCTCCTCACCATCAAAGCAGTTTAATAGAAACTTAAATTGTGGTTGAGCTACTCGGCTAGTGACAGGGCATGCCAAGCTTGTGTTATTTATGAGTTACTCCACACAAATTTTAAGCCAACCAAATAGAATCCATATACATAAAGTGGTAAGCTGGAAAGCCAAGTAAATCTTTTCACAATTTATAAACCATATTTTGTTAACAGGTAAACTGGCATTCCATTGGAAAATTTAATCTGCTTTAAATCTCCTCTCAGGCTCAGAACAGCTCAAGGGACATTTGAATATAGATTTAATTCCTTTATTCACCTTGGGCAGTATCTTTCAGCACAATGTGATGGAATACGGATAGGGATATTTGTCTAGAGCAAAGTAGAGTCGAGTATTAAAACACAGACACAAAAACCATTTTAAAAATGGTAAAAGCCATCCTAATTCCAAATATAGAGAATATTTTATAAGCCTGGTTAAAGATGTAAATTAATACAGCACCATTAAAGAAATAACAAAAGGTCACCATATCACTGCTTCCATGGGTCTGGATAACCAACAATATGTAAGTGGCCAAGAGTAATTTGAAACTATCTTTGATGGATACTAGAAAAAATAACATGGGTAGAGAAGCCTAGGGGTTACATTCTAGTCATCCAAGGAATTGAAAAAAAGAGGGACCACTTGTCCACACTAAAAAGTTATACATAATAAAGCTGCTTTAGTGATTCCTTCAGCATCTCATAGCCTATCAGAACCAGAGGAGGAAGAGAACACACCCCATCACCCACTCTTTGCTTTATGGACATCGACATCTGAGACAAATGGTCATGTAGTCTCTTGAACAGCTCTTTCGTTTAATCACTACATATGGCAATCTACTCTTTGACATCTCCAATCATAAGATCATTTTAGAAACAACAATCTAAAGAAGCTTTCCTGTAACTCCTACACTGGTTTTAGCTGATCTATTAGAAAGTCTTAGGTTTACTTCCTCTTCTCTGTGTTAGCTTAGCAAACATCTGAGACTCACCCTCTGAGATTTTCCTCTCCTGTGGACCATCCTCCCCAGGTACTGTCAGGGACTGAGACACAGCCCGCACCTGGATCTCAGGAGTGTTTACCAGTCCCTTTTCGGACATGGCATGGAGCAGTCAATCAGGTACAGAGTACGGTGGGACTAGCATTTCTTATGAATCAAAAGTTAAGTATTTACTAATGCAGACTAAACATGTCACATAAGAATTAGGCTCTTAAAATAGAGAAATAACACAAGAGTCAAATTACTCATAACTCTTTCAGAAATAATCATGGCAGAAAGTTTGGTAGCACTCACAGGAAACATACTAATCTCAATACATACAGAAAATCTAAGTATGAAATACTTTTCCACTTCAGCCCAAATTTGAATATTCAAAAGCTGAAATTTTATTTCTCACTTGGTGATGTTTTAGTCACTAAGTCGCATCTGACTCTTGTGACCCCCTGGACTGAAGCTCACCAGGCTCCTTTGTCCATGGGATTTCCCAGGCAAGAATACTGGAGTGGGTTGCCATTTACTTCTCCAGGGGGTCTTCCCAACCCAGGGATAGAACTCTTGTTTCCGACACTGCAGACTGTCTCCTGCATTGCAGGTGGATTCTTCACCTGCTGAGCCAGAGGGGAAGCCCATTTTTCACTTACCATGTTGTATATCTTTCATATCTAAGTGAAGGCTAGACATCAATATTCCAACTGCTTGAGACCTTTTGTTGCTTAGTAACTTGACAACCTGCTCAAGAAAGAAAGGAAAAGGAAGAAATGTTACTTGAACTCAGTGATATGCTAAATATCATGCAATTTTTATCCTAAATGAGAAACAAATAACTTAGAATTGTTGAAGTATCAGAACTAACATGAAAGAGCTCTTGAATTTTGCATTTCCTATCTTCAAAATTCCTGTCTTCACCCCGCTCTTCATTACCCCTACCACTGTTTTCTCACCAGCCTTTTAAGGGCCTAATTTACCAACAATGAAATTTCTAACCACCTAGAAAATTAGATTGGTCTCTGTAAAATAACACTTATACATCTGATCATTTGCAGCCTGAGATTTTAAAAGTGTTCTTTGATTTTAATTGCAGAACCTTGAAACATTGGCTAACAGTAAAAGGAAAAATAAAAGTACTCAAAGAGTCTTATTAGATCAGGTTAGTTTGACCACAAAATAGAATATATGCAGCTTTTTTATGCAGTTTAATGTAGTTATTATTATTTCCTTTTTTTTTTTTTTTTTGAGAAAGCTCACTATTTTACTGGCCATTGCTCTCATTCTGCATTTGGCCCACATTTTGTGAGGAACTTTCCAACTAATTAACAGTGATATAATCATCAAATCCAATGGGTTGTGTTAGCTCAATCTCAGATCTTTCCAGAGTCCAGAAGAATTAGCCCACAGAAACCCAATAAGTTTCCTAACACAGATTGGGCATGTTTAAATTATGTTTTCCAGACAATAACACGCCACTGACAATTCCTACTTATGACACTATTACGCCAGATACCAATCATGTGTAGGGCAGCGACTTCTATTTACTCTCAGGATTCAATGATAAATTTGCTCAGAAAAACACTGGAGTAAAAAAAAAATGTTTATGGTCAAATTCCAGAAGTGATAGCTGCCCTAAGTTGATCAATTAGGAAACTAATATAATAATCCTGGCCAACTGTCACACAAATTACAGCATAATACTCTTAACAGGAATAATAGCATTCTTGGTTCCTATCACGGATATGGGTAGAGAACAAAACAAACCCTTTCAGAAGTTGTTCACTCGCTAAGTCATGTCCAGCTCTTTGCGACCCCATGGACTGCAGCAGAGCAAGGTTCCCTGTCCTTCATTATCTCCTGGAGTTTGCTCAAGCTCATGTCCATTGAATCAGTGATGCCATCCAACCATCTCATCCTCTGTTGCTTCCTTCTCCTCATACCTTCAATCTTTCCCAGAATCAGGGTCATTTCTAATGACTCAGCTTTTCCCATCAGGGGGCCAAAGTATTGGAGCTCCAGCTTCAGCATCAGACATCAGTTCTTTCAGTGAATATTCAGGGTTGATTTCCTTTAGGATTGACTGGTTTGATCTCCTTGCTGTTCAAGGGACTCTCAAGAGTCTTCTCCAGCACCACAATTAAAAAGCATCAAATTCTTCAGCATTCAGCCTTCTTTCTGGTCCAGCTCTCACATCCATACATGACAACTGGAAAAACCATTGCTCTGACTATACACAGACCTTTGTCAGCAAAGTTATATCCCTCTTTTTTAACATGCTGTCAAGGTTTGTCATAGCTTTTCTTCCAAGCAGCAAGTGACTTTCAATTTCATAGCTGCAGTCACGATCTGCAGTGATTATGGAGCCCAAGAAAATAAAATCTGCCACTGTTTCCACGGTTTCCCCTTCTTTTTGCCATGAAGTGATGGGACTGGATGCCATGGTCTTAGCGTTTTGAATGTTGACTTTTAAGCCAGCTTTATCACTCTCCTCTTTCACCTTCATCAAGAGGTTCTTTAGTTCCTCTTTGCTTTCTGACATTAGGGTAGTATCATCTGTATATTTGAGCTTGTTTATATCTCTCCCAGCAATCTTGATTCCAGCTTGTGCTTCATCTAGCCAGGTATTTTGCATGATGCACACTGCATAGAAGTTAAATAAACAGGGTTACAATATACAGCCTTGGCGTACTCCTTTCCCAACTTTAAACCAGTCTGTTGTTTCATGTCCAGTTCAAACTGTTGCTTCTTGATCTGCATACAAGTTTCTCAGGAGGCGGATAAAGTGGTATGGTATTCCCATCACTTTAAGAATTTTCCACAGTTTGTTCTGATCCACACAGTCAAAGGCTTTAGTGTAGTCAATGAAGCAGAAGTTTTTCTGGAATTCTCTTGTTTTTTCTATGATCCAACAGATGTTGGCAAGTTGACTTCTAGTTCCTCTGCCTTTTCTAAATTAAGCTTGAACATTTGGAAGTTTTCAGTTCATGTACTATTTTAGCCTAGCTTGAAGGATTTTGAGCATTCCCTTGTTAGCATGTGAGATGAGTGCAACTGTACGGTAGTTTGAACATTCTTTGGCCTTGCCCTTCTTTGAGACTGGAATGAAAACTGACCTTTTCCAGTCCTGTGGCTACTGCAGTCTTCCAAATTTGCTGGCTCATTGAGTGCAACACTATAGTAGCTTCATCTTTTAAGATTTGAAATAGCTCAGCTGGAATTCTGTCACCTCCATTAGCTTTGTTCATAGTAAGGCCTCCTATGACCCCCTCAAATTCATACTTCAGGATGTCTGGCTTTAGGTAAGTGACCACACCATCATGGTTATCCAGGTCATTAAGGCCTTTTATGCACAGTTCTTCAGTGTATTCTTGCCACCTCTTCTTAACCACAAAAACTCCACAGTTATTTCTGCAAGCTTCCTGAGGAAAGTTTAATACCCCACGAGAGGCAGCACCTCATAACAGGAAAGCCATAGAAATTGATTCTCCATTTTCTCTTTAAATATTTTACTCAATTTAGAACTTGAATTTAAATCCATTCACCTAAACTATTTTTAAATCAATAACCATATCCTTTTAAGAGATGAAAAAATAGAAACTTAAGATCAGAAAGGCAGAAGGCATGTATTCTGTTCTAAAAATGTTTCTAACTTCAAATAAATATAATCTGGATCCCATCTGTGCTACTCTGAAAAAACTGCTTTTCCTAAGATTTTCTATCACCCGATTCCTAAATACACAGAAATGGCTGCATCCATATGTCATTTGACCTTCCTGCAGAGCTGACATGTTGATTACACCCTTACAAAAACTTTGGTTAAAAGTAATTTCTAAGCCTCAACTAAAATTGGCCTCGGGAAGGCCAGCAAAGGGAGCTCTCATTCCTACCAATTACCCTGAACAAGAAGGGAGGGTCCCCCTAGCTTCAGGGGGTGTGTGTGTGTGTATGTATGTGTTAACTCACTCAGTCGTGTCAGACTGTATGCAATCCCATGGACCAGGCCACCAGGCTCCTCTGTCTATGGGATTCTCCAGCCAAGAATAGTGGAGAGGGTTCTTATTCCCTTCTCCATGGGATCGTCCTGACCCGGGGATCACACCCGGGTCTCCTGCATTGCAGGCAGATTTTTTACAATCTGAGCCACCAGGGAAGCCCATCTCCAAAGGGAAGGGGCCTCTATTTCCCTGGTAGGAGGAAGGGAGATGTTCTTCCTGCTGGGTAACAAGCTCGGCCAATGGAAAACTCGGCACAGCCAATGAGAAAGCTGAACTCTCACCTTCCTCCAGTGAATTTTCATAGAGAACAGCCTTGCCCACTCCTCTTTTTCTCTGTACAAGCTCCTCCCCTTTGTCCTCAGTATTTCCCTGTGGGCCAAAGCTTGTATTTATTTCCCCAATTACAAGTCCTCTAACAATTTCCAAATAAGCTTTTGCTGGTGAGACAACTGGCTATTTTACTTTTAAAGTTGTCACTCTGTACTGCAGGGTTCCTGCCAGTCCTAAAGCCTTTTTAAAATGAACTATTCTGGTTTCACATTAAATACTGGCATATCCCAGAATTCTATTGTCAGCTCCGTATTCTCTTCAATATATGATGTATATTTTCTCCTCCAACATATATGCCTGCATTTACAAAACTATTCTTTTAACAGCCATCTTCACCTCAGCTGTGTCCTATTGATATTTTCCTAACAAACATCTCCACTTTGATTACCCACACACATTTTCACTTGACATGTCTAATACCAAATTTATCAATCCCACCCCCAAAACTTATCATCAATCCCAATCTCCAAACCTACTCAGTTTCTCCTCTTTTATTCCATATGTTGAGATCATGCACCACCGCTTTCAATCCACCATCAAAGTCAGAAATCCAGAAATCGTTCTAGAGCCACCTCCCCACCTACCCCTGCATGTTCTGGTCTAACAAGTCCTGTCAGTTTTAACTTTGATACAGCTTTGGAAGCCATCCCTTCCTCTTTCAACTCTAATATCAGCATTTACTTCCATATTATAACTTGTATAGATCGATGCAACAGATTTCTAATTGGTCTGCCCAAATCTAGTCCAGTAGTTCTCAAGGTATATTTCCTGCAGCAGCAGGCACTGTAATCACATGGGAATTTATTAAAAATGCAAAATCTCTATAAAAACCCTGTTTGTCAGAGATCTGGGCAGTGAAAGAATCAATCAGCATTTTAAAAAGGCTTTCAGGTGATTTTCAAATAAATAATGAGTCTCATCTCTTCCTATCCATTCTCCAAACCGATATCCAATTACCACCTCTAAAAGTGTCAATATTTCCATGCCACGCTCTTGTCTTTTAAACCTAAGAGGCTCATAAATAAGGGAAGGTTACATAACCTCTTCATAGACTGTTTCACAGCTCATACTTGGAACTTGCTTCTCCTTGTATAATTCAAGTGAACTTGATTAAAAGCTATATGTTACATTTAAATGCAAAATATTATAGACAAGAAGAATAATTATCAATCACCTTCCAAAAACCATACATATGGGAGAGAACAGATGTCTAAAAGGATCAATTCCACAATTCCCTGGAGTTATCTGACCTAATAAAAAAAAAAGCACCATCATCATTTATCTTTCTCTCTCCCCCTCTAACACATTAAATAACAAAAACTTGAAGCTATCAAACTACAATATTTTTAGAATCTAGTAACTACATAGACAATGGAGACGAAGGACCTGACTTTTACAAAATGATCTCAGAACTCTTAGATGAAATGCAGAAAATACAGATTTAGCAAATCTGAATATTCCAGAATGAAATCTACAGATTGAATGCAATCCATGTCAAAATACTATTGGCATTTTTCACAGAACTAGAATAAACCTAAATGTGCATGGAAACACAAAAGACTCCAAGTAGCCAAAGCAATCTTTAGAAGAACAAAGCTGGAGGTATCACATTCCTTGATTTCAAACTGTACTATAACTACCTTAATCAAAACATGATGATGCTGGCACAAAAAACAGACACATAGATCCACAAAACAGCACAGAGACTATAAAAATAAACCTGAGCTTATACGGTGAAATTTATCTACAACAAAGGAGTTGAAAATATATAATGAGAAAAGATAAAGTGACAATCCACTCCAGTATTCTTGCCTGGAGAATCCCATGGACAGAGGAGCCTGGTGAGCCATCCACGGGGTCGCAGAGTTGGACACGACTGAGCAACTTACACACTATGCTCTTTGACATCAGTCTTAGCTGTATTTTTTTGGATATGTCTCCTCAGGTAAGGAAAACAAAAGCAAATGAATGGGACTACATCAAACTAAAAACTTTCTGCACAGTGAAGGAAACTAAAGTGAAAGTGAAAGTTGCTCAATTGTGTCCAACTCTTTGTGACCCCAGGGACTGTATAGTCCATGGAATTCTCCAGGCCAGAATACTGGAATGGGTTGCCATTCCCTTCTCCGGGGGATCTTCCCAACCCAGGGATCGAACCCAGGTCTCCCGCATTGCAGGCAGATTCTCTACCAGCTGAGGTACCAGGAAAGCCAGAAGGAAACTAAGAACAACAAAGTTCATCCTAATTGAATGGATGAAGACATTTCCAAATGATGTATCTGATAAGGAGTTAATATCCAAAATATCCAAAAAACTCACACAATTCAACATCAAAAAACCTCAAATAACCTGATTAAAACATTGGTAGAGAACCAGAGTAGACAGTTTCCAAAGAAGACATACACATGGACCACAGACACAAGAAAAGATGCTCAACATCACTAATCATTATGGAAATACAAATAAAAACCAGAATGAGATAACACCTCATACCTGTAAGAATGACTATAAAGTCTGCTACAGTTATGGTGTTATTATCAATTTCTCCCTTTATGTTTGTTAATATTTTCTTCATATATTTACATGGACCATGTATTTACATGCACATTGGGTGCATATACACTTACAATCGTTATATCTTCTTGCACTGATCCCTTGATCATTATTTAATGCCGTTCCTTGTGTATTGTTACAGTATCTTTTTTAAAGTCTATTTTGTCTAATATGAGCATTAGTACCCCAGATTTCATTTCCATTTGTACAGAATACCTTTTACTCCTTTCACTTTCAGTCTGTGTGTGACTTTAGATCTGAAGTAGGTTTCTTGCAGGTATCATATATATGGATCTGGTTTGTGTATCCTTTCAGCCAATCTACAACTTTTGATAGGAACATTTAATCCTTGTACATTTAAAGTAATTATTGATATGAACTTATTGCCATTTTGTTAACTGTTTTTGAATTATTTTCATAGTTCTTTTCTTTTGTTCACTTGTGAGTTGATGACTATCTTTAGAATTAGGTACCTTTAGATACCAATTAGATATTTTTCTCTATTTTTGTGTGTATCTATTATAGATTTTTGGTTTGTGGTAACCATGAGGCTTATATACAATAAAAATTTCTCTCTCTCTCTGTATACATGTATATGTGTGTGTGTGTGCTTATTTCTTAATTTACTATTTTTATAGAATTATAGTTGATATACAATATTATATAAGCTACAGGTGTACAATATAGTGATTTACAACTTTTAAAGGTCATGTTCCATTTGCAGTTATTGTAAAATATTGGCTATATTCCCCATGCTGTACAATATCTCCTTATAGTTTATTTTATACCTGTAATTTATATCTCTTACTCCCCTACTCTTTTATTGATCCTCTCCCTCTCTTCCCTCCTGGTAATCATTAGTATGCTCTCTATATCTGTATATCTCTGTATCTAAAAAATCTCCATTTTTCTGTTGTTATATTCACTAGCTTGCTATAATTTTTAGATTTCACATATAAGTGATATCATATTTGTCTTTGTCTGACCTACTTCACTTAGCATAGTGCCCTCTAAGTCTATTCATGTTGCTGCAAATGGCAGAAGTTCATTCTTTTATAGCTAATGTGTGTGTGACAGATTGGGGGCAGGAGGAGAGGGGGACGACAGAGGATGAGATGGCTGGACAGCATCATTGACTCAATGCACATGAGTCTGGGTGAACTCCCGGAGTTGGTGATGGACAGGGAGGCCTGGAGTGCTGCGATTCAGGGGGTTGCAAAGAGTCGGACACAACTGAGCGACTGAACTGAACTGAATGCATGTGTGTGTGTGTCTGTGTGTGCACACATATATAAAACATCTGTATCCATTTATCTGTTGATGAACACTTAGGTTGCTTCCATATCCTGACTATGATAAATAATGCGGCTATGAACACTAGAGTGCATATCTTTTTAAATTAGTGTATTTGGTTTTCTGGGGATACATAACAGGAGTGTAATTGCTCAGTTATATGATATTCTTTTTGTAGTTCTTTGAGAAACCTCCATACTTTTTACCACAGTGGCTGCACCAATTTACATTCCTACCAATAGTGTACAGGGTGCCCTTTGCTTCACATCATCATCAACATTTGCTATTTGTGCTCTTTTTGATGACAGCCATTCTGACCAGTGTGAGATGATACTTCATTCTGCTTTTGATTTCCATTTCTTTGATAATTAGCCATATTGAACATTTTTAATATGCCTGTTGGCCACTTTACATCTTATGTGGAAAAGTATTTATTACTATCTTCTGCCTGTTTTTTAATCACTTTAAAAAAAGGACATTTATTTTTGGTTGCACTGGATCTTCATTGCTGCATGCAGGCTTTTCTAGTTGCAGTGAGCAGGGGCTACTCTCCAGTTGCAGTACATGGGATTCTCATTGCAGTGGCATCTCTTGTTGTCGAGCATGGGCTCTAGGGCACATAGGCTTAGTTGCATCGTGCCGTGTCGGATCTTTCCTGACCAGGGATCAAAACTGTGTCCCCTGCACTGTAAGATGGATCCTTAACCACTAGACCATCAGGGAAGCCCTCACTGCTTTTTTTGATGTTGAGCTCTATGAGCTGTTTATAGATATTGGATATCAATCCTTTATTGTTACATTATTTCTAAATATTTTCTCCCATTCACTAAGTTATCTTTTTCTTTTATTGATGGTTTCTTTTGCTGTGTGAAAGGTTTTAAGTTTAATTAGGTCCCATTTATGTTTCCTTACATTTCCTTTGCTTTAGGAGACAGATCCACCAGTACACTTTGAAAGAGTGTTCAATTCAGTTCAGTTCAGTTGCTCAGTCGTGCCCGACTCTTTGCGACCCCATGAATCGCAGCACGCCAGGCCTCCCTGTCCATCACCAATTCCCGCAGCTCACTCAGACTCACGTCCATCGAGTCAGTGATGCCATCCAGCCATCTCATCCTCTGTCGTCCCCTTCTCCTCCTGCCCCCAATCCCTCCCAGCATCGAGTCTTTTCCAATGAGTCAACTCTTCACATGAGGTGGCCAAAGTACTGGAGTTTCAGCTATAGCATCATTCCTTCCAAAGAAATCCCAGGGTTGATCTCCTTCAGAACGGACTGGTTGGATCTCCTTGCAATCCAAGGGACTCTCAAGAGTCTTCTCCAACACCACAGTTCAAAAGCATCAATTCTTCGGTGCTCAGCCTTCTTCACAATCCAACTCTCACATTCATACATGACCACAGGAAAAACCACAGCCTTGACTAGACGGATCTTAGTCAGCAAAGTCTCGTCTCTGGTTTTGAATATGCTATCTAGGTTGGTCATAACTTTTCTTCCAAGGAGTAAACGTCTTTTAATTTTATGGCTGCAGTGACCATCTGCAGTGATTTTGGAACCCAAAAATATAAAGTCTGACACTGTTTCCACTGTTTCCCCATCTATTTCCCATGAAGTGATGGGACCAGATGCCATGATCTTCGTTTTCTGAATGTTGAGCTTTAAGCCAACTTTTTCACTCTCCTCTTTCACTTTCATCCAGAGGCTCTTTAGTTCCTCTTCATTTTCTGCCATAAGGGTGGTGTCATCTGCATATCTGAGGTTATTGATATTTCTCCCAGCAACCTTGATTCCAGCTTGTGTTTCTTCCAGTCCAGCGTTTCTCATGATGTATTTTGCATGTAAGTTAAATAAGCAGGGTGACAATATACAGCCTTGACATACTCTACCCATGTTTTCCTCCAGTTTTATAGTATCCAATCTTTTTATTTATTATTATTATTACTTTTTTTTTTTACAATATTGTATTGGTTTTGCCATACATCAACATGAATCCGCCACGGGTGTACACGTGTTCACCATCCTGAACCCCCTTCCCACCTCCCTCCCCATACCATCCCTCTGGGTCATCCCAGGGCACCAGCCCCAAGCATCCTGTATCATGTATCAAACCTGGATTGGCGATTCATTTCATATATGATATTATACCTGCTTCAATGTCATTCTCCCAAATCATCCCACCCTCTCCTTCTTCCACAGAATCCAAAAGACTGTTCTATACATCTGTGTCTCTTTTGCTGTCTCACATACAGGGTTATCATTACCTTCTTCTAAATTCCATATATATGTATTAGTATACTGTATTGGTGTTTTTCTTTCTGGCTTACTTCACTCTCTATAATAGGCTCCAGTTTCATCCACCTCATTAGAACTGATTCAAATGTATTCTTTTTAATGGCTGAGTAATATTTTTGCCATACATTCACATGAATCAGCCATGGGTGTACATGTGTTCCCCATCCTGACCCTTCCTCCCACCTCCCTCCCCATCCCATCTCTCAGGATCATCCCAGAGCACCAGCCCTGAGCACCCTGCCTCATGCATCGAACCTGGACTAGCAATCTATTTCACACGTTCTCTGGCTTTTGAACAGTGATTTTCCCCCCCTCTAAGCCTCCACTGCAGTATCTACAAAACAGAGATCATCATTAATACTCTGCAATCTATAAATATTACTGTCGTGGTATGTGCGAGGGTTGGAAATGAATTTCCAGACACGAGGCACAATGAGAGGAGAATGGAGTTTATTATAATGGGAGATGCTGGTGGGCTAGTGGCCAATTTTTATAGCCTCAAGACAGAAATTTCCAACAGGAGAGGTGGCATTGAGTGAGTGGTTAGGATGCTACAAGGTGGGTACTTTACCTAATATGGGGTCAAGGAACTGGTTAGTTTAGGTGAGTAGGCTCATGGCAACAGTTGCTAGGGGGCTTGGTTAATTCTGGAAATTTTTGTCCTGTGACCTCAGTATAAGGCTCCACGCCTGTGACCCTAGTACAGGGCTTCACATTAACATGTAATAATACCAATCTTACAGTAGCGTTGTAAGCATGATTTCTGTGAGATAATTAGCAGAAGGTGTTAAGCGCAGGAAACCACCCAGAACAATCATTTATTTAATCACGACTTTGAAAACGTTGACAACTTCTCAGCTACTTTCTGAAAAGCAGGGCTGCTACTGGCTAACACAGATGCCATAGCTCCTGAGTACAGAGTCCCGCACAGACCTATGAGTTAGCATCACCATATCAAAGATCAGGAGAGCGAAGTATATCGGTTAAGTCACTCGCACAGGTAGGTGACAATTCCAAGACAATATCAATATTGTGTCCAGAACGCAGTCTCCGTAGCAGGACTTCCTGGACTGGAACCTTGTTCCTACCAGTCAGTGGTCATATAACTTCCAATAGTTTCCCATTGCCTATGTTTTCTCCTCCATAAAACTTTGGTGGGGCAGGGAGGAGAAGAGTGTCCTCGATTATAATCTCTCCTTTATAGAGTTGTTGTGAAGAGCAACTGAGGACAATGACTGGAACATAGGAATGGCCAATTAAATATATGCTAATGTTGTTGGTTAACACGTCTGTGTATCTCCTTTCTAGTCTTTAATTGGGTCCAATCTGACTTTAGGACTTCCCTGGTAGCTCAGATGGTGAAGAATTCATCTGCAATGTGGGAGACCCCAGTTTGACTCCTGGGTTGGGAAGATCCCCTGGAGAAGGGATAGGCTACCCACTCCAGTATTCTTGGGCTTCCCTGGTGGCTCACCTGGTAAAGAATCCACCTGCAATGCAGGAGGCCTGGGTTCATTCTGGAAGCCAGCGTGAGGAACTCTGCCCATGGCAAAAGTCATGAGGAAGGAGGCTTCGGCATACGCAAAGGCGGGATCAAGCCTCAGGAAACCCCCTGTTGCCGAGCATCTACCCCCAAAACCAGAGTCTGCCCACTTTACTGTTTTATGCTCTCACCTACACCTCTGACTTTACGGGGGGCTCTCCCCCATCACCTCTCTCGGAGAAGAAGTTAACCTACAGCTCCAGTTAATAAAAATTCC
>SJYT01074124.1:523377-547429 GCA_006410635.1 Cephalophus harveyi | reverse complement strand
GACAGAGGATGAGATGGCTGGATGGCATCACGGACTCGATGGACGTGAGTCTGAGTGAGCTGTGGGAGTTGGTGATGGACAGGGAGGCCTGAGTGCTGTGATTCATGGGTTTGCAAAGAGTCGGACACGACTGAGTGACTGAACTGAACTGATGGTTGATTATGTTTCCTGATGTTGGAAAAGGGGCCTTATGCAGGAAATACACGAGGGGCACAGCAGCACTCTCCTGTAAAGGCTCTTGGGTGCCCCCTTTGTGGTTCTATGGGTCCTTCTGTTGTGGAGGGTTATCTATGGTGGGTTCACTGGTAGGTGATTTTGTACCCTGGCCGATTTGGTTGCCAGACCCCATCTAATGTGGAGCTGCATCTGTTGTTGAGCAGGGCTAGGCCCTGGCACAGTTGGTTGCATGGCCCAAAGAGTCCTGGTGCTGGCTCAGTAGTGGACAGAGAAAGGTACCAGGGTGGGTGGATGGCTGTGGGCTTGCATTAGCCTGCGGCAACTTGGTGGGAAGTCAAGTGGGGAGAGAGCATCTCAGGCCTTCTGATGGGTGGGGGTGGTTTCTGATGTAGCTGGCTGCAGGGTCCAGAGTTTCTTGGAGCTGGTATTAGCCCACTGGTGGGTGGGACCAAGTCCAGTGCATCTTGGGGCTGGTCAGACCCTTTGGTGCACAGAGCTAAGAACCAGGCTCTCTGGTTGTGAGGCCCAATGGTTCTGGAGCTGGTATCAGCCATCTGCTCTGTAGGGCTGGGGCCCACGTTGTCCAGGGCTATTGCTGGCCCACTGATGTATGGAGCTGTGTGCCAAGATCTCTGTCTGAAGGTTTCTAGGGGTCCTGTAGCTGCTGTCAGCCAACTGAGGAGTAGAGTTAGGTCTTGAGGTCTAGACTTCCAGACCTAGGCATTCCAGATCTTGAGTCAACCCACTGATGGGAATGTCTGGGTCCTGATAGCTGGCTGCAGGATCCACTGGTGGGTGGGCTGCCTCATGCCCCTCTGCTGGGCAGGGCCTGGTCCTGGGGCAGCAAGGGAATTGGGGAGCCCAGGGAAGCCAGCCTGCTGGTGGTTGGCTCTGTGTCTGCCCAGTTAGCTGCCTGTCCTAGGGCATCCCAGGAGCGGTGCTGACCGCTGGTTGAGGGGCCAAGTCAGGGCACTAATAAGCTAGAAGGAAGATTCCAAAAACGGCATCTATCTGCTCCAGTGTCCACATGGAGAAAGAGCTCCCAAAAGGCTGTGCCATTGTCCTTGTCCCCAGGGTAAGTCCAACTGCCTCCAGTCTCTCTGGAAGACTCTCCACAACTAGTCAGAGGGTCAGCCCCCAGTTCCTTTCAAACTAATGATTCTGCCCTTTAAGGGCAAAGTCTCTGCTTCCCGCAGCCCTTGGGCTCTCTCTAAAGCAAGGCCCGCTGGTGTTCAGAGCCAAACATTCTGGGGCCTCATCTGCCCCAGTGTAGGACCTGTGGGTGGGGAAGCCTCATGTGGAGCTCAGACCCTTCTCTCCTGGGAAAGAATCTCCACAATTGTGGCTATTTTCCTGCTTGTGGTTCACCTGCCCACTGGTGCTGGTTTTGATTAAACCTCATATTTGCCCTTTCTGCCCCTCCTGTCGCTCCTTTCTTATGTCTTTAGTTGTAAATGATCTTTTCTGCTGGTCCTCTGGTTGTCCTCAAAGACAGTTGATCTATAAACAATTTTAATTTTGAGGTCCTCATAGGAAGCCAGGTCTTCTTACTGCATCATCTCAGCCATTCCAAGTCTGGTCTTACCGTTTTTCTTTTTTTTAAATGTTTTCTCTAAGAAATAATGGGTGCTTGCTAAACTTACTGTGGTAATCATTTTTTGATGTATGTGAATAAAATTATTATGCAGTGCAATTGAAACTTATAGAGTGCTGTATGTCAGTTACATCTTAATAAAACTAGGAGAAAAAAACATTTGAAATCCACAAAATTAGACAATATACCAGGAAAGGGGATTATTTTAAATCAATTCAAATTCACATCAGATTCAGTTAATATTCTTAATGAAATTTTTATCTTAGAAATCCTTTTCATGAAGGATTATGTAAGAATTATGAACATGGAATCTGTAAAATAAAGGGTTATTTCTTAAACTTCAACTTGCACATAAATCACATGGAATCTTTTAAAAATGCGCTGAAATCGAAACTCTGATAAAAAGTCTTCCAACAAACAAAAGCCTAGGGCCAGATGGCTTCATAGGCATATTCTATCGATCATTTAGAAAAGAACAATGCCTATTCTTCACAAACTCTTCCAAAAACTGCAGAGGGAGGAACACTCCCAAACTCATTCTACAAGGCCACTATCATCCTGTTACCAATACCAGACAAACTTATCACAAAAAAGGAAAATTACAGGCCAATATCACTGACAAATATAGATGCAAAAATCCTCAACAAAATAATAGCAAACAGAATCCCAGAAACAGAACAAGAAACAAAAGGAATCAAGATTGGAAAGGAAGAAGTAAAACTGGCACTGTTTGCATGTGACATGATACTATAGATAGAAAACCCTAAAGATATCATCAGAAAATTACTAGAGCTAAACAATGAATTTAGTAATGTCACAGGATACAAAATTAATACACATAAATCCCTTTTATTCCTATACACTAACAAAAAAAAGTCAGAAAAAGAAATTAAGGAAAGAATCCCATTCACCACTGCAACAACAAAAAACAAAAATAAAATGCCTAGGAATAAACCTACCTAAGGAAACAAAAGACCTGTAGGCAGAAAGCTATAAGACACTAATGCTAGAAATCAAAGAACACAAACAAATGGAGAGATATATCAATAGAATCAACACTGTGAAAATGACTATACTACCCAAAGCAATAGATTGCTTTGTACAGTATACAGATTCAGTGCAATCCCTATCAAATTACTGATGCATTTTCCACAGAACCAGAACAAAAAATTTTATAATCTGTATGCAAACACAAAAGACCCCAAATAGTCAAAGAAATCTTAAGAAAGAAAAACGGAGTTGGAGGAATCAATCTTCCTGACTTCAGATTATATTACAAAACTATAGTAATCAAGACAGTATGGTATTGGTACAAAAACAGAAATATAGATCAATGGAACAAGATAGAAAGCCCAGAGAAAAACCATGCACCTATGGGCATTTATCTTTGACAAAGAAGGTAAGAATATACAACAGAGAAAAAACATCCTCTTTAATAAGTGGTGCTGGGAAAATTGGACAGCTACTTTTAAAAGGGGCTTCGCTGGTGGCTCAGATGGTAAAGGATCCACCTGCAATATGGGAGACCTGGGTTCAGTTCCTGGGTTGGGAAGATCCCCTAAAGAAAGGAATGGCTACCCACTCCAGAATTCTGGCCTGGGGAATTAAAAAAATGGGATTAGAACAGTTCCTAACAGCATACATAAAAATAAACTCAAAATGGGTTAAACACCTAAACGTAAGGCCAGAAACTATAAAACTCTTAAAGGAAAACACAGAACGCTCTTTGATATAAATTGCAGAAATATCCATTTTGACCCACCTCCTGGAGTAATGGAAATAAAAACAAAAATCAACAAGGCATCACTGACTTGATGGACGTGAGTTTGCGTGAACTCCAGGAACTGGTGATGGACAGTGAGGCCGGAATGCTGCAATTCATGGGGTCGCAAAGAGTTGGACACAACTGAACTGAACTGAACTGAAACTTTAAGCTTTTCCCACAGCAAAGGAAACTATAAATGAGATGAAAAGACAACACTCAAAATGGGAGAAAATAATTGCAAACAAAGCAACTGACAAAAGATTAACCTCCAAAATATATAAGCAGCTCATATAGCTCAATATCAGAAAAACAAACAACCCAATCAAATACTGGGCAGATGACCCAGACAGACATTTCCCATTGACAACATACAGATGGCCAATAAACACACAAAAAGCTCAACCTTGCTCATTATTAGAGAAATGCAAGTTAAAACTACAATGAGATATTACCTCACACCAGTCAGAATGGCCATCATCAAAAATTCTACAAACAATAAACGCTGAAGAGGATATGAAGAAAAGGGAACCCTCTTGCACTGTTGGTGAGAATGTAAACTGATACAGTCACTATGGAGAATAGTATGGAGATTTCTTTAAAAACTTGGAATAAAGCTACCACGTATGCATGCTAAGTTGCTTCAGTCATGTCCAACTCTTTGCGACACTATGGACTGTACTCTGCCAGGCTCCTCTGTCCATGGGATTCTCCACGCAAGAACACTGGAGTGACATCTTCCTGACCCAAGGATAGAACTCCAGTCTCTTGTGTCTCCTGCATTGACAGGCAGGTTCTTTACCACTAGCACCAGTTGGGAAGCCCTAAAACTACCATACGACTCAGCAATTCCACTACTGAGCATATACCTGAGAAAACCATAATTCAAAAAGACATATGTACCCCCAGTGTTAATTGCAGCACTATTTACAACAGCCAGGACATGGATGCAACCTACAAGTCCACTGACAGATGGATAGATAAGGAAGTTGTGGTACATACAATGTATGTATATGTATACATGGTACATATACAATGGTATATTCCTCAGCCATAAATAGGAACGATTTTGAGTTAGTTGAACAGAGGCAGACAAACCTAGAGCCTATTGTACAGAGTGAAGTAAGTCAGAAAGAGAAAAACAAATATTGCAAATTAATGCATATATATGGAATCTAGAAAAATGGTACTGATGAACCTGTTTGCAGGGCAGGAATAGAGACACAGACATAGAGAACAGACTTGTGGACCCAGCGGAAAAAGAAGAGGGTAGAACAAGCTAAAAGAGTACCACTGATATATATCTGGAGAAGGAAATGGCAACCCACTCCAGTATTCTTGCTTGGAGAATCCCACGGACAGAGGAGCCTGGCAGGCCATAGAGAGTCAGACACGACTGAAACGACTAAGCATGTACTGACATATATACACTATCATATATAAAACAGATAGCTAACAGAAGCAGCTGTATAGCACAGGGAACTCCACTTTTCTGCTCTGCAATGACCGAGAGGGGTAGGATGGGGTGGTGTGTGAAGGGAGGGATGGGAGGGAGGTTCAAGAGGGAGGGGACATATGTATACTTACAGCTGATTCACCCTGTTGTATGGCAGAAACTAATACAACATTGTAAAGCAGTTATCCTCCAAATAAAAATAAAGTAAAAAAAAAAAAAAAAAGCTTCCTGCCAATTCATTCTCTATTAGACAGTGTAAGCCTAACAAGTCAGAATTAAACACAGAGGGACCACATAAAACAGATGCCAGAATACAGACTCCCGGAGTGAGTCTGGGAAGATTCTACTTTCCACTGTACACAGGATTCCAGACAATGAAAAACAACATCTGGGCCTTTTAGACAGGATTTGAACTTTCCTAGATTTAAGGGACTAGATCTGATAGATAAAGTTAGGTAAGAATATACAACAGAGAAAAAACATCCTCTTTAATAAGTGGTGCTGGGAAAATTGGACAGCTACTTTTAAAAGGGGCTTCACTGGTGGCTCAGATGGTAAAGGATCCACCTGCAATATGGGAGACCTGGGTTCAGTTCCTGGGTTGGGAAGATCCCCTAAAGAAAGGAATGGCTACCCACTCCAGAATTCTGGCCTGGGGAATTAAAAAAATGGGATTAGAACAGTTCCTAACAGCATACATAAAAATAAACTCAAAATGGGTTAAACACCTAAACGTAAGGCCAGAAACTATAAAACTCTTAAAGGAAAACACAGAACGCTCTTTGATATAAATTGCAGAAATATCCATTTTGACCCACCTCCTGGAGTAATGGAAATAAAAACAAAAATCAACAAGGCATCACTGACTTGATGGACGTGAGTTTGCGTGAACTCCAGGAACTGGTGATGGACAGTGAGGCCGGAATGCTGCAATTCATGGGGTCGCAAAGAGTTGGACACAACTGAACTGAACTGAACTGAAACTTTAAGCTTTTCCCACAGCAAAGGAAACTATAAATGAGATGAAAAGACAACACTCAAAATGGGAGAAAATAATTGCAAACAAAGCAACTGACAAAAGATTAACCTCCAAAATATATAAGCAGCTCATATAGCTCAATATCAGAAAAACAAACAACCCAATCAAATACTGGGCAGATGACCCAGACAGACATTTCCCATTGACAACATACAGATGGCCAATAAACACACAAAAAGCTCAACCTTGCTCATTATTAGAGAAATGCAAGTTAAAACTACAATGAGATATTACCTCACACCAGTCAGAATGGCCATCATCAAAAATTCTACAAACAATAAACGCTGAAGAGGATATGAAGAAAAGGGAACCCTCTTGCACTGTTGGTGAGAATGTAAACTGATACAGTCACTATGGAGAATAGTATGGAGATTTCTTTAAAAACTTGGAATAAAGCTACCATAACCTACTTTGATTGCCAACCAACAATTGTTCCAAAACCTTCCAGGGAAATAAAGGTAAATAACTAACTTCTCTATAGTGTCCTAAAAAGATGTACGTATAAGCATACAACCAATTTCCACTGGAAATTGGAAATAAAAATTTGAACTTGGAAGTTATTTTAAGGACCGAGAAAATCAAATGCTAACAGAGTCAGTCAGAGGATAATACTCACAACAGGTAAGTTGAACAATCTAGATAAAGCAAGTTAGTTTGAAGAAGTACATTTAGGAACAAGGACAAAAAGAAAAAGAACTCAAGATCTAAGTTTGCAAGTGCAGGAACTAAACAGTTGTAATTTTAGCCCAATATATTCAGAGAGTACTCAGGAAAGGAATGCTTTCTGGAACAAACATAGATCACTCCAACTTATTTTAAACACTAGGGTGCAGTAATAATTGCTTTCTGTTAAATCTAAGGGCTAAGTAATATAAGTAATTCAGTCTTACCAGGGTCATAAAAACATGTTCTATTTAAAATCCTACCATAGTCAGGGACAGAAAAACTGTCCATCTTTTGAGTCTGACCAGGACAATTAGATATGTCCAGCTACTCCTTTCTGTGTGTGCATGTCTGACTCTTGGTGACCCCATGGACATAGCCTGCCAGACTCCTCTGTCCATTTGATCTTTCTGGCAAAAATAGCAGAAGGGGTTGTCATTTCCTCCCTCAGGGTATCTTCTCAACCCAGGGATCAAACCTGTGTCTCCAGCCTCTCCTGCATTGGCAGACATATTCTCTATTGCTGAGCCACAGGACTGGAAAAGGTCAGTTTTCATTCCAATCCCAAAGAAAAGCAATGCCAAAGGATGCTCAAACTACTGCACAACTGCATTCATCTCACATGCTAGTAAAGTGCTCAAAAATTCTCCAAGCCAGGCTTTAACAGTTTGTGAACCAAGAAATTCCAGATGTTCAAGCTGGATTTAGAAACAGCAAAGGAACCAGAGATCAAATGGCCAACATCCAATGGATCATCAAAAAAGCAAGAGAGTTGCAGAAAAACATCTGCTTCTGCTTTATTGACTATGCAAAAGCTTTTGTGTGGATCACAACAAACTGGAAAATTCTTGAAGAGATGGGAATACCAGATGACCTGACCTGCCTCCTGATAAATCTGTATGCAGGTCAGGAAGCAACAATTAGAACTGGACATAGAACTGGTTCCAAATCAATAAAGGAGTACATCAAGGTTGTATATTGTCACCCTGTTTATTTCACTTATATGCAGGGTACATCATGAGAAATGCTGGACTGGAAGAAGCACAAGCTGAAATCAAGATTGCCAGGAGAAATATCAATAACTTCAGATACACAGATGACACCACCCTTATGGCAGAAAGCAAAGAGGAATTAAAGAGACTCTTGATGAAAGTGAAAGAAGAGAGTGAAAATGTTGGCTTAAAACTCAACATTCAGAAAACTCAACATCCCATAACTTCATGGTAAATAGATGGGGAAACAGTGACAGACTTTATTTTGAGGGGCTCCAAAATCAGATGGTGATTGCAGCCATGAAATTAAAAAATGCTTGCTCCTTGGAAGAAGAGCTATGACCAACCCAGACAGCATATTAAAAAGCAGAGACATTACTTTGCCAATGAAGGTCTGTCTAGTCAAAGCTATGGTTTTTCCAGTAGTCATGTATAAGCTCAACATTCAGAAAACTAAGATCATGGCATCTGGTCCCATCACTTCATGGGAAATAGATGGGGAAACAGTGGAAACAGTGTCAGACTTTATATTTTTGGGTTCCAAAATCACTGCAGATGGTGACTGCAGCCATAAAATTAAAAGATGTTTACTCCTTGGAAGGAAAGTTATGACCCACCTAGATAGCATATTCAAAAGCAGAGATATTACTTTGCCAACAAAGGTCTGTCTAGTCAAGGATATGGTTTTTCCAGTAGTCATGTATGGATGTGAGAGTTAGACTGTGAAGAAGGCTGAGCACCGAAGAATTGATGCTTTTGAACTGTGGTGTTGGAGAAGACTCTTGAGAGTCCCTTGGACTGCAAGGAGATCCAACCAGTCCATTCTGAAGGAGATCAGCCCTGGGATTTCTTTGGAGGGAATGATATTGAAGCTGAAACTCCAGTACTTTGGCCACCTCATGTGCAGAGTTGACTCATTGGAAAAGACTTTGATGCTGGGAGGGATTGGGGGCAGGAGGAGAAGGGGATGACAGAGGATGAGATGGCTGGATGGCATCACCGACTCGATGGACATGAGTTTGAGTGAAGTCCGGGAGTTGGTGATGGACAGAGAGGCCTGGCGTGCTGTAATTCATGGGGTCGCAAAGAGTCAGACACAACTGAGCGACTGAACTGAACTGAACTGATTGAACAAATGTGGCTTACACCATTTGCTGACTACAAAATCTATCCCAAATGAGGCTACTGAATCTTAGAGAAATTTAAATGTCTTTTTTTTTAACACTACAGAAATCATATACTTGATCTTTTTTAAAAATGTCAATTTCAGCATTGAAATAGTAGAAAGCAAGTAATTCATGATAATGTCAAGTCTCAGCTACAAACACGGCCTCCAGAAAAGTGGATGTATTTCTACACACTCTTATAATCTGCCCCTGAGATGTCCCCTGAGCATTTTCCTCTGAAACAGGGAACACCACCCGCCATGACGGCCCATCTGACAGGACCTTTGGAAGGAGCCTGATGTTGACAACAGTCAGTTCTCTCTCCTCAGACACACTGCTTGGCCCCTACATCTTTTATTTTTGTCCTCTTCAAAGTTTTATCCTCTCCCCAATATCATTTCATTTCTCTCCACTGTCACTCAGGAAACAGCATTTCTCAGTGTTTTTAGATGGCACTCTGTCAATTGTTTCTCTGGGTTCTCGCCGCCAAACACCACCTGACCTATAAACAGTCTCTCTGAGGTCTGTCTCCTGCTTTGTTCTCTGCAGCTCTTCTCTCTGTTGTAACCTAATGTCCACAGCCTTTGGAAGGGCCCCACGTGTTGACCATGTGGGCAGCTTATGGTTATGAGTCCTGTGTCTTTCACTACCTCCTGGGCATCTCTACTTGGTAGCCTCCCTCCTCCTCCAACTCAACAGGACCAAATTCCAACCCATTCATTCAACAAAACTAAGGACTCTGTGGCAGGTCCCATGTTTAAGACCTTATGCTGCAAAGTCCTCTTCAGCTTGGAAACAGAAGCTCCGTGTTTCAGCTGGTCTATGGCTGGCCACTGACACAGCGTTTTTCACAGCCTACTTCACACTGAGGTATGGCCATCAGACTACCTTACAGGTGATGGGGTGCAGAGAGCGATAAAGCACAGTGAAGCACAGCCACAGAAAGGAGTCTTGTCTCCACTTCCTCGTCCCTTCTCTGGGGCTCAGAGGTAGAGTTAATGAATTGAGCCACTCAGCCATAAAAAACCCTGGGGATACTGAGACAACAAGAGCTAGAAAATGAATGACAATCTGGTGGAATGGAGCCACCTACCTACCAGACACTCATGTGCCTAGACACTTCTCTGAAAGAGTAAAATTAACTTGCCACCCTTTGTAAGTCACAGGAGAGGCAGCCAGACCAATACTGTAACTCCTACACCCACTAAGCAAAGGCGTCCTACAGGCATGGGGAGATTGGGTACCCTCATGACCAAGAAGGTGGAAAAAGTAAGCAACCCCTTTGCAGCCGGAGACCACCAATGTCCCTGGTGGAGACCTGGACTCAGTTCTGGATCTGATCACACACTGAGGTGCCGGGAGCCAGCGTGAGGAACTCTGTCCATGGTAAAAGTCATGAGGAAGAAGGCTTTGGCATACGCAAAGGCAGGGTCCAACCTCAGGAAACCCCCTGTTCCCAAGCATCTACCCCCAAAACCAGAGTCTGTTTTATGCTCTCACCTACATCTCTGACTTTAGGGGGGCTCTCCCCCATCACCATTTCTCTCGGAGAAGGAGTTAACTTGCTGCTCCAGTTAATAAAAATTCCTGGGCATGACAAGAGTGTTTCAACTTACAAACTCCTCTGAAGATTGTCTAGCCTGCCTGATTAGGTTCGTCTGGCCACATGTAATTGTTTACAGCCTCCCAACCGTGAGAGGCATGAGATGCTTTAAACTTTCTATATACAGATTCTTTTGAGAAGTTACAAAATTATTAGTATAGTATTAGTGGGTTGATTAGAAGTTATATTGGTGAAGTGTTTTTCATTTGTTGAGCCAATATTTGCTGCTAAATCTCCATATTCCCTACCCTTATAATGAATATAACTAGCATATAGGAGAAATAAGTATTAACCTTTAAGATTAATCATGTTAAACCTTAGGCTAAGTAAATTCCTTTCTTGATTGTAACCCACTACACCCTCACCCTATAGGAATGCAACTTTATTTGGAGGGTGGCGCTTGGTTTAAGAAAAAATCACCCCTGTAAAAAATAATTTTTCTGGTTGACTGACCGTTATCAGAAAGGGCCATAAAATGTCAGCAGGCCTCATGGCCAGAAGATGATGTAAAACCCATAAGACCTTGTATACATTTATGTGAAGCACCTGATTTTGACAAGGGTCAGGTCTGCTGACCCCCGCGTGATTCTGTATTCATCCCTGTTATCAGAAAGGGCCATAAAATGTCAGCAGGCCTCATGGCCAGAAGATGATGTAAAACCCATAAGACCTTTGTATACATTTATATGAAGCACCTGATTTTGACAAGGGTCAGGTCTGCTGACCCCCGCGTGATTCTGTATTCATCCCTATGTATAACAAAACGTATATAAGCAAACCTGAAAAATAAAGAAATCAGATCAGTTTCTGGAAAGACTGATTCCCCCGTGTCATTTCTTTCTTGCTCCCCGTTTTTCTGGCTGAATTCCCATCTGAAGTGTGGGTGCTCGCCATGTCTACTTACTTGCCCCGGCTTTTAAGTTCCACGCAAGAAGGAGCCCAAGGAGGGGCACCTTCCAATATTCAAGTGGCGCCGGTGGCCCAACGTAGATGGTGCAAACTCCTTGTCTTGGAGTTTTATTGGTATCCCACGTAAACCAAGCTATTCAGCCTCTTTTTCTCCACTAATATTTCCTACTACACTATCTGTTTCTAATCTCTTTCTATATCTGTAATTAAATAAGTTTTTCCTAGGATGCCGACTCAGTCTCACCTTTGAATTACCCTGGATCCACCAGGGCTGGACTCTGGCACTGAGGCTCCTGTACTTCCTCAGTTTCCCCTCCTCTCTTTCTCCCCTGTCCTCTAGGGCAGGTTCTTATCTCTTCCAAACAGTACAAGAGGCTTCTGCCCCCAGGACCCCATTCCTGCTCCTGGACTCACTCCTTTGTTGTTCCTCCTTCACAAATACTGAATGGCTCCTTGCTCTTCTGTTGTTTCCCACTGTCAATAGCACTAACTCTGCTCTAGACAAGAGTGTCCCAGCATCACCCCCCACTTCCCACACAAGTCTCAAGACTGACTTAAGGCCCTCTTCCTGCTGTCATCAGACCATACAGTCTCCTCCCATCATATAGAAACTTTGAAGTAATTGTCAGGGTAACTCTTATTGAAACATGAGCACAGCTGGATAGAGACTCTCATGTCATATACCCCAGCCACTGGCACAGGATGGGTATCCGAAAGCCTCAACAAGTTCCTACCAAATATGAACCTTGCTATGACCAACCTAGACAACACAATAAAAAGCAGAGACATTACTTTGCCAACAAAGGTCTGTCTAGTCAAAGCTATGGTTTTTCCAGTAGTCATGTATGGATGTGAGAGTTGGACCATAAAGAAAGCTGAGCACTGAAGAGCTGATGCTTTTAAACTTTGGTGTTGGAGAAGACTCTTGAGAGTCCCTTGGGCTGCAAGGAGATCAAACCAGTCTATCCTTAAGGAAATCAGTCCTGAAAATTCATTGGAAGGACTGATGCTAAAGCTGAAACTCCAATACTTCGGCCACCTGATGCGAAGAACTGATTCATTGGAAAAGACCCTGATGCTGGGAAAGATTGAAGGCAGGAGGAGAAGAGGTTGACAGAGAATGAGATGGTTGGATGTCATCACCAACTCAATGGACATGAGTTTGAATAACTCCAGGAGTTGGTAATAGACAGGGTAGCCTGGCATGCTGCAGCCCATGGGGTCACAAAGAGTAGGACATAACTGAGTGACTGAACTGAACTAAACCACCATGCTGTCTCAGAAGCCCCCCAACCTCAACAAACAACTCCCGCCCTTGGTAGACACCAGATTCACCTCAGTAGCTTCCTAAACAAAGGTTCTTACTTTGCACTCTGAAAATAATTTTTTTCTCTAGGATGGAGCCCTGGAATGTACATTTAACAACAACAACAACAACAACAAAAAACTCCACAGCTAATGCCAATGCTCATATAGGAATCACTGAAAAGTAAGTACAGTTGCCTCTGAACAACATGGGTTGGAATATGGGTGTTTTTTCAATAGTAAATCCAACAGCACCGCAGGACGCAGTGGGTTGAATCCAGGGGCACAGATGGCTGACTCTAAGTTAGACCTGGATTTTCAACTGCTTAGAAGTTGGCACCCCCAACCTCTCCTTTAAGGGTCAACTGTATTCAAATAACAATTGAGCTATGATCTTACAACTAAACTCGAGTCAAACACTAAAAAGAATTTATACAATTTGCCTCAAAGTCATGTCAAGACACAGTTGAAAGCTGATGGGAATTGCACTTATTATTTAAGTAGCCAAAACAACACATAATTATCTCATTAGTCAAGCAGGGTGTCTGCCGTTTATGCAGTGATGTATGCATTTAACCTATGTCATGTGAAAAGTGACTTAAGAAAGCTGATGCCTCAAAGGCTCCACATTAAATATCCAATACACAGACAGCCTGTATTTCCTCACGATCTGGAACACACTAGAGACAGAAACTACCTAACTAGCTCGTGGTCTAAATGCAGTCAGGACCAGGGCTTTGTTTTCTAACTCCTGGTCATGGAGAGTGCAGGGCTTTCCTCTCAGTTGCTGGCATGGCCCTGCTGAAAACTGAATACTGACTCAGATGGATGCAGGGTCAGAGCCAGTGAGGCAGATCCTCCCCTGAGGAGGGGAGAAGATGGAATAGAGGGAAATTCCAGAGCAGAGTCACAGAACACAAACACTGCTGTTCCACCCCATGTCAGGACACAAGAGGGATGCCAAGAGCTGGAGAAGCCAAGATGCAAAAAGTGGCCCCGAACCTGCAACTGAGCAAGTGACGAGAGGACACAGGCAGACATGAAACAGTGAAGCTGAACTAAGCCAGAGGTGTAGGCTAGACGGAGATGTGGGGCGGGGACAATCCCCACACTCAGGGTTCCCAGCCCACTGGCCTGCGTGTCGGTAGGAGGTCTGTACTTCAGTCCATGTCTCCGACTAAATTAGCAACCATGTAACTGCACAATTTCTTCAGCCAGTAGTTCTAAACTGTCCTACCTGTAAAGTATATCATCTATATGCAATATTCTCATTGTTTGAGACAATCAAATATGTAATGTGAACTATTTTTAAAGTATAAGACATCTTGCAAATGCACAGTGCTAGTGTTAACTTACTAATTTAAAAACAAGCAATTATATTTCACAATGATGCAAAAGCACTTAAGCTTATTCCAACAAGACAACGACAGGCAATAACACAAAGTAATAAGGAATAAACCAAATGAATTTGGTAAACGCCCCAGTTAAGAAAGAACAACCCAACACATTGGCTAATTTATAAAATGCTGTTTCTCTAAGGACTCTCTAGACACACAGTTGGTTATTCCACAGCTTTGATTTGGATTCAATTTTTTTTTTTTTTTACTTTAGAAAGATATGGTTATTTCTAGAGTTTGACTTGATAAGAACCTGGAACCAGGAGCCTTTTCTGTATTGCCTGTACTATTACATGAAAACAGCAGACACTAAATCTTACCTAGTCTACACTCAGAAGTGAAAGATGCTTATATGAGATTTTGCAGAACGAGAGATTAAAAGGTTTTCTTATTGGACACATGAGCAGGGAGAACTCCCCTTCTACTCATATCACCTCCTTCTCCAATGGTTGTCAAGGTTCAGGGCAGGTTGCCCAGCCTCCAGGGCATCAGAGCAGACTCGCAAGGCCCTTCAGGTCACAGGAGGCATGGACACTCCATGCCCAGCAGTAATTTGCATGGAAATGTGAACCAATTTCTCTTGGATAAACACATATAGGAGCAATACTAGTGGATAAGATTGTATATATGCTAAGCTAGCATTTACTACTGGTTTTCCATAGGAGCTGTCCTTGTTTGGAACTTCGGCAGACTAATGAAATGAACAAAGAAAATTTCATACTTTTCAATATTTGTAAAGCTTTACGAAGATAGATGTGACCAAAAAATAAATATCTCAGAATAAAACCACAAGATTAAATAAGTCACCCAGTAACCTCTAAAGCAGTTAGGTGCTTTGGAAAGTGTTACATGTCACTGGCATCCACAGAAGCACACACATGAAGGACACACAACACTAAGAGATTCACCAAATGAGTTTTCTTTACTTTACCCATGATCATTTGCAAAGCATTAGAAGCAGAGGATATAGAAATACAGCTTTAGACATATTTCAAGTGTCCATAAAACTACTGAATGCATTTCTAGTGGATAGCTAAATTATATCACCATTACTGTCAGCTGCATAAAGACATTGATTAAAAGTCATTTTGAATGATCAGTGAGAATATAACATCCTTGGAAAGCACTACTGGCAAGTGATTACTGCTGGATTAGATTTTTCCAGCCAATTCATTCTGTGTCTCTCCTAGAATCTATGGGTAACACCTTCATAGAAGATAAACTAAATCAGATCAAAGTAGTAATGAAACAATTCTTTTTTTTTTTTTAGATTCTGCCTGCAGGGCAGGAGACACAGGAGATGTGGGTTCAACCCCTGGCTTAGGAAGATGCCCTGGAGGAAAAATGGCAACCCATTCCAGTATTCTTGCTGGGAAAATCTCATGGACAGAGGAGCCTGGTGGGCTACAGTCCATGGGGTCACCTAAAGTCGGATACAAGTAAGCACGCATACATACATTAGAAGTCAAATAAATACAATTTCAGCATCAGATGCTATTTGGGATTATGAAGGTTTTTTTCTCCCAGCTCAGCATCACTCTCTTGATTTTAGGGCAGGAAGAAGGCAGACACTCAGGTATCCTTTGGAATTCTTTCTCACAAAGTCCAGGCTTATTCCCCAATCTTCTTATCCTACCCTATGGAGATTAAGTACGAAGTTCAGCACTTCACAGACAGTATTCAATAAAGAATCATGCACTAAATTAATGCCACGTGGAATCTAGTTATCCTCCTGCTCCTATGAAATCCTCTACATCATCAAACAATGATTTCACCTCAGGGGAAGCCGTGGGTTATGCCCTGTAAGGGACTCTATCCCAAGACGGCCAACTGGGGTATTTCATTTGTCTATTCCTAAAAATCCAGAGACAGGAAAGATACTGAAAATGAAGAGTGGTAAACAAAGCTTGACAATAATACTTCAGGGCAAGAGAATGATAATGGGGTTCCAGAGGCATGAAAGCCCACGGTCTGGACAAAGGGCTGAGCCAGGGGGGCACCCGCAGCTGACGTGCACAGCTGAGCAAAGACTGACCTGAATGACTCTTGTAAAAACCCCTGAACATTTCCTAAGTTGATGGTGATTTATCTGATTATACCTGATAATTACCTGCTCAAGAGTCATGCATCAGCAGCGACCATCAACAGTCACATAAATGGATTAAAGCTAATGAAAAGAGAATTGTTATCTCAGCTCTCAAATCATTTTTTGGTTTTATAATACAAGACCCAAGATCCAAACCCCAGTGCCTTCCAAGACTGGCCCCGTTTGTCTATAAGACAGCATCCTTCCAGCCTCAGCTGCTCCTAACAGAAGCGGCACTGAACTTGCTGGAGATGGGGAAAGAAGTGTCACTTTCAACTTTCTAAGGCACTTTTGTGAAGTTAAGCCCGAAGTACCAAACAAGAAGAAAACAAAACCCCTGAAAGAAAGCTCTAGAACAGTTTACTGTATATATGGCCTTCTCAAAAAACCTAACAATTAGGAAACACACCACCTTTAAGGCTGGTAATGAGTCCATACCATGTGTTACTGTATCAGGGGCTGGAGTAACTGTAAAGGCCTGGCTAGATCTCCTGAAGACTCTCTAAAGAGGGTGGGTGGGGCCAGTGAGGAAAGCAGAAAATCTGTTTTTGGGTAGTCACTTGAACGGAAATCATTCTTCTCTCAATGGAACCAAGTGGTTCTGAAGAACTTGCACTAAAGCCATGCAAAAAAGGCATAACTTCAAACAGGACCTCACACCTGACTTTCACAGTGGCCCATGTGTGGGCTAAATCTGCATGGGCTTGTACCACGAACCCTCATCCCTTACGACCATCTCACAACTAGCACAGCACAGGCTGATCCTACACCAGAAACAGCCTGACGGGGGAAAAGGGAGGTGTCTGACACATGACATAACAGACATGAGTAACCTGAAGTAGTAAGAATATAGACACATTAAAAAGAGAAAATGTGAATAATCAGGAGCAATTAAGGCACTGGCCTTCTGGACAGGATCCTTTCTGCCATCCCATTCTTTGTTTTCTGACACTGGGGAGGGAGTGAGAGCAGAGATGAGTCCTTATTCTTAGAGAGAACAGCTGGCATCTGCCACCTGAAGACAGGAAAGCCTTAAGGCTTACTGATTGAAGATTATGTACCTAACAAATCAGTCACTCATCTAAACCAAAAGATGCTTTTAAAAGAAGAGCAAATGAGTACAAGAGCTGTTTTACAAATACACACTTTTTCACTTCTTCTCAGATTGCTGCCCCAACCTAGAAGCTCCTCTATTGCATCAGGCAAAGATGACAGCCAAGCCTGGGTCCTCAGGGCATGTAAGGAGACACCCCAGGACAGTAACGTATCATCCCTGACTCACTCCAAGAGCTCAGGCGTTCTCTTTCCCTTTCTGATTTTGGAACTGGAAGCCAAAACTTAGTAACTAAAGTATAGGTAGGAAAGAGAATGATTCCAGCTTAACAACTGGTTTGATAGAACATGACTAGGGGAATAAGGTCAGGAAGCTGGTAAGGGAGTGAGTGATGACTCCCTGTTTTCTCAGAAGGCAAGGAAAAGAGGAATTTTTATCTGACTCAACACGTTTCTAATTATAACTAATCCACAGGGAGATGGATACACATGTATCTTTTTGGTAAGGACAGAAGGTTTTCAACACCTAAAATTGCAGTCATGTGGTTATAGTCCAATATCACAATAATAATAAGCATGACATATGTTTCCTTGTGGTAGAAAAGAAACGGCATGCAAACTCAGACCTGATTTGGGCTCAAAGAGACACAAACTGGCATCTTCACATACAAAGCTCACGTGCACTCACCCTTCCAAGGTCTCTTTCCCTTTCTTCTACAATGGGTTCCCTTTTCCTGGAAGTTCTCTACACCCTTGGAATCTTCTCCAACAGAAGTTCTGCCCAGTGTGTAAAATGTCTTTGGCCCTCCTCACCTTTTCCTCCTCTTTTCAGGGGTCATCGGGAAGAAGATTAAAGATCGTGGTGAGGGGAGGGGGTTCAGTGCCACCTGAGGAGGTTGTTAATGCAAAAAAGATTTAATAATTTGTATCAATTTTTTTCTGTCCCCCCCTTTTTTTGCTTTGTCCCCAAAAAATCCAGATGATACTATGGGTGAGAAGATAGTCTGACTGGGATAAATGAAAAAGAATGAACCTACTGTATTGTCACAGCTACCAATCAGTTTAAAACCACCTTATCCATGAAAAGGATTCAGGGGAGAAATGAATTCACATACTGGAGCAATCCCATCCCCACCGACATTTCTCTCATCCCTTTGAAAGACTGACTTACATACACTCCAAACTTGAATAAAGAAAATATGAAACATAGACATTATCACCAGGAGGTATCACAACATTGTCAGGAGCCCATTTCCAAAGTTCCAGATGATAGCAGTGTGCTATGTTTGAGAAGATCTGCTCTTTATCTCTGGTTCTTTGTACGAAAATACAGAGAGAGAAAGGCACAATGCTCTGCTTTTACCCCTAATTAGTAAGGAGTCTAGAAAATCCCATGGACGGAGGAGCCTGGTGGGCTGCAGTCTACGGGGTCGCACAGAGTCGGACACGACTGAAGCGACACAGCAGCAGCAGCAGCAGTAAGGAGTCTGGGTCTTACTTCCTCTAAGATTATGTTACTGGCTTTTCAGAATAAGAAGTATATTTTCAATTGTTAACCTTTCTGTGAACCTTAGGGTGAGTCTTCAACAAGATAATGTACTATTCTCTTCAAATAACTTTTGTGTAGTTAAAAACTAACAACTTTAGCAAGAGAGATGGTTTCAAATACTTTAGGAAGAAAATTTACAAGGGAGATAGACCTATACTCAATAGTTTTCTAGTAATGAGCTTATTAAGTGCCTATTAAAGTTGAATCAATGATAAAAGGTGAGCAATATATAAGCCTCTGAAAATTTAAAAAAGGTTACATTTTTAAGATGCAATTTCAGGGTAAGTAAACATACAAAAAAGACAAAATTAATATATGTGGAAAACAACAAGACTGCAGTAAGCTGAGTAACAAAGACAGTGACGACAAAGATAGAATCTGGATCCATAGTCCTGGGTGGCCCAGGGTAGCTGTGTGAGAAGGGGAAATGGTCTGGTTACTAAAACAAGGCAGTGGAATCCATGACCTCAACAATGGCAAATGTGATTTATGAAGCTGGATCAAAATAAACAGTGCATGCATGCTGAGTCACTTCAGTCATGTCTGATTCTTTGTGACCCCATGGATTATAGTCTGCCAGGCTCTTCTGTCCATGGAATTCTCCAGGCAAGAATACTGGAGTGGGTTGCCATTTCCTCCTCCAGGGGAATCTTCCCAACCCAGGGATTGAGCCCACATCTCTTATGTATTCTGCATTGGAGGGTGGGTTTTACCACTAGCACTACCTGGGAAGCCAGGAACCTGAGTCTCCTGCATTGCAGGCAGATTCTTTACCCTCTGAGCTACAGGGAATTCCTGGGACACCAGAGGGCAAACTAAAAGTAAACAACAAATCACTGTTTGGTATGAGTTGTGCGTTAAATACTCTTCTTGTAATTTTGCATTTGGGTCCAGTACCTGAAATGCTCATTTACCTCAACATGGAATACAGGAAAGGGTGCAGATTCTTGAACAATGTGAATTGTAAGTACAGTTAAGATAGCCATGCTCTTCCCTTAGACATATCAGCAGTTCCCATGGCCCTGATAAGAAGAGGTCTCTAGATATATGAAAAAGATTTTGGAAGTGGAATAAACTGAAACCATGCTGTCATTTGATTTTCTTTGTGAGTATTTTATAAAGATCAGACTCTGATTGGGGAAGGAGGTGGAAGGAGGGTTCAGGATGGGGAACACATGTACACCCATGGGTGACTCATGTCAATGTACAGCAAAAACCACCACAATATCGTAATTAGCCTCCAATTAAAATAAATTAATTAATTTTTTAAAAAAGATCAGACTTTGAAATAAAAACAAGCTTTAGGGACTTCGCTTGGTGATCCATAGGCTAAGACTCCATGCTCCCAATTCAGGGGCCCCAGGTTCAATCCATGGTCAGGGAACTAGATCCCGCATTTCAATTAAGAGTTTGCAAGCCACAAATTAAGAGCCTGTGTGCCACAACTAAGATCAGGCATGGCCAGATAAATAAATATTTAAAAACAAACTTCAGCCATACTTGGTAGAAAATGGGGGAAATATTTCTTATCTTTTTAGAAGGGGTAATTTGGTTAGGTCTTATATTTGGGCTGCTTTGCATTTTAGGGAAGACTTAATCTGGAATCCAAAAAGACATTGCTTCTATTTTGTTTTTGGAATTGAGTCCTCTCCATCTACTTGCTTTTTATGCAGCAATAATCAAAAGCAAGCTGACATTACTATAATATAAAAGTTTGTACTTAACAAAATCAGCCAAGTGCATCTGGCATTGCCAGGGGAACACTGAAACTTGACTTTCAAAACAACAACAAAATGTTACTTTTTCTCCCCTCACCAGTTCAAAGATGGAGACTTGTTGCATTTTTATGGAGCCCTATGCCGATCTGGGCTTTAAGAAGTTTGTCTCAACTCAAATTCTAGCTTCCAGTGCTGCTTAAAATCAAGCTGGTTTCATTTTTTGGCACTGGAAAGAAATCAGGAGAAATTCCATTCTAATTAAGAAAAATTAAAATCTTATTTATAACAGTAATTGATAAAACTACAGAGAATCTTAGTAAAAGGGGCCACAAGTAAAGCCACAAACATTATGTAGAAAAGTACAAAAAAAAAAAAAAGATTCTTTGTGTGTACTCAGAGCTAAGAAATTATAAAGAATCACCTGCCTATGTTTTGTGAAGTTTTAATTACATTAGAATAAATTCATGAGAAAAAATATACAAAACCACCCATTATGATCACCTTGCAGATCAAAGAAAAACCTTGTCTACATTCCTACCAACATTCACCTGAAAACACAGTGGTTTTTATGACTGTATGGGAAATGGTGATAAGAAAAACGTGCCTGACTTCTGCGAAGCTGTGGCTGACCATGGTCTGTGCACACTCATCTTTCTGCTTTCATTCAAATTCACAGACACCACTCTCAGTACTTATTCCAACAAATTCTGGGTGGTAATGTTTATCCTGGGTGTGCATGCAAGCTAAGTCACTTCAGTCATGTAGGATTCTTTGTGACCTCATGGACTATAGCCCGCCAGGTTCCTCTGTCCACGGGATTCTCCAGGCAACAAAACTGGAATGGGTTGTCATGCCCTTTTCCAGGGGATCCTCTTGACCCAGGGATCGAAGTCACATCTCTTATGTCTCCAGCATTGATAGCTGTGCGTTAAATACTCTTCTTGTAATTTTGCATTTGGGTCCAGTACCTGAAATGCTCATTTACCTCACCACTAATGCCACCTGGGAGCCTAATGTTTATGCTAGAGCTTCCTAAAATGTTTCCTACAACTTGACATTTTGAAGTCACTTTTCCTACCTAGTTAAAATTTATCAGTTATGAAAGAATAGGCATTTTGTTCACTTAATTCTGGCACAATGTCATAGAAAACAATTTAATACAACTGCCAAACTTAGATTTTTTGATTTGGAGGCTAAATATATATTAACAGTACAATGGTACTATAATTATCAGCACATTAAGTCCCACTTCTTCTATGGAGGCATCATTAAGAAATCGCATTTTGGGGTCTGATTTCACTCTCTTCATGTGTGTAAAGGGTAAGAGATGACAGTTTCCAGGAGTACATCAGTGTTCATGCATCATGTACCACTGCACATGGTGGGGTGCGGGTGGGGCTGTTACCGAAGGGGCCAGGAGAGCCAATCTTAGTTTATGCACTGAAGTTTACGTTTAATGATGCAAATTTCCTCTGCCACATGTCTGTTCAATATACAAGTTAAAAACACACAGGGACTTAGATTTTGCTCTCAATCCTCTTTCATATGTTTAGAATTGAGGGAAAAAAGTCCTTTGAAGCTTCCACTGGTACAGGCAGTAATCCAATTTACAGTCAGAGTTAAGGTGGACCATAAAGAAGGCTGAGTGCTGAAGAACTGATGCTTTCAAACTGTGGGACTGGAGAGAGTCCTTGGACTGAAAGGAGATCAAACCAGTCAATCCTAAAGGAAATCAACCCTGAATACTCACTGGAAGGACTCATGATGAAACTAATGCTCCAATACTTTGGCTACCTGATGTGAAGAGCTGACTCATTACAAAAGACCCTGATGCTGGGAAAGATTGAAGGAAGGAGGAGAAAGGGATGACAGAGGATGAACTGGTTGGATGGCATCACCGACTCAATGGACAAGAGTTCGAGCAAACTATGAAAGATAGGGAAGGACAAGGAAGCCTGGTGTGCTGCAGTCCATAGGGTCATAAAGAGTTGGACACAACTTAAGTGACTGAACAACAAACCAATAGTGGGCATAACCTTCATAAACGCAGCAGATGCATCCTCTGGGGGCTCTGTTACTGTCCCAAAGTGTTTAAGGGAAGGTCAGTGGGTCTCCTAGAGGGCTTTTCATTATATTCCCAGGGCCCATGTTCCTAAAGAGAAAAATCACAGTCCATATCTTTAGTAGCTTCATCAAAGGAAGAAAGAGATAAATTTCTCCTTCAGAGATAGATAAAATTGTTTCACTCTATAAGTTAAAAACAAGCTTACACTTTTGACAATACACTTTCAGGGAGGTTTACCTTTAAAGGTTTTTAAGCTTTAAAAAAATATCGTTTATCCAAAAAATTATAGCCTGACATGATTATTCTATGGGTAACTGGAGCTACCTGAAAAATATTTTGCTTTTTCATGTGTGCTTGTGTGTGTTATGTTGCTTCAGTCATGTCTGACTCTTTGTGACCCCATGGACTACAATCCTCCAGGCTCCTCTATCCGTGAGATTCTCTAGGCGAGAATACTGGAGTACTTTTTGATAAAACTAGATTTTTACTGGCAGTCACATAAATAGGTAGATCAGTGGTGGGAATACTCACTGAAATCTAGAGCTGCGGCTTCCCCAGACCCTCGACACAGCAGTGACTATCCTTCCTTTAGGTTCCAGCCATCCTGGTGCATGCAAGGCTGTGCCACATAGTGGTTGTGAATTTCATTTCTATTCACATCTTTGCTGATCTTTCAATCAGGTTCTGTTGTTTTCATTTCACTGAGCTGTAAAGAGTTTATTACATATTTAGGATATGAACCTCTGATCAGATATGACTTGAAAATACTTTCTCCCATTTTGCAGGCTTTTTAATTTTCTTGTTTATTTTCATTGTTTCCAGCACAGATATAGTTCATCTTGATGTTGTCCAACTTTTTATATTTTTCTCATCACATGTGCTTTTGGAGTCTATCTAAGAGAAGGCAGTGGCACCCCACTCCAGTACTCTTGCCTGGAAAATCCCATGGGCAGAGAAGCCTGGTAGGCTGCAGTCCATGGGGTTGCTAAAGGTCAGACACGACTGAGCGACTTCATTTTCATTCATTGGAGAAGGAAATGGCAACCCACTCCAGTGTTCTAGCCTGGAGAATCCCAGGGACGTGGGAGCGTGGTGGGCTGTCGTCTATGGGGTTGCACAGAGTCAGAAACGACTGAAGCGACTTAGCAGCAGCAGCAGCAAGAGACCAACCGATGATCATGAACATTGACTATGTTTTCTCCTGAGTTTCATTGTTTTTGCTCTTATGTTTATGATCCATTTTGAGTTAATTTTTGTTCATGGTAGAGCTTCAGTTCAGTTCAGTCACTCAGTTTTGTCTGACTCTTTGCGACCCCATGTATCTCAGCACATCAGGCCTCCCTGTCCATCACCATCTCCTGGAGTTCACTCAAACTCACATCCATCAAGTCAGTGATGCCATCCAGCCATCTCATCCTTGGTCGTCCCCTTCTCCTCCTGCCCCCAATCCCTCCCAGCATCAGAGTCTTTTCCAATGAGTCAACTCTTCGCATGAGGTGGCCAAAGAACTGGAGTTTC
>SJYT01074124.1:474385-507085 GCA_006410635.1 Cephalophus harveyi | reverse complement strand
AATACAGTATACTAACACATATATATGGAATTTAGAAAGATGGTAATGATAACCCTGTATTCGAGACAGCAAGAGAGACACAGATTTATAGAACAGTCTTTTGGACTCTGTGGGAGAGGGAGAGGGTGGGATGATTTGGGAGAATGGCATTGAAACATGTATACTCTCATGTAAGAAACGAATCACCAGTCTAGGTTCAATACAGGATACAGGATGCTTGGGGCTGGTGCACTGGGATAACCCAGAGAGGTGATATGGGGAGGGTGGTGGGAGGGGGGTTCAGAATTGGGAACTTATGTACACCCGTGGTGGATTCATGTCAGTATATGGCAAAACCAATACAGTATTGTAAATTAAAAAAATAAAAAAATAAAAGCAGATACTATGTTAAAGGTTACAAAGTACTAAATGTTTATGATGTATTCTCCCAAACATATCTAAATTGTCTTATTATAATTGGTATTTCAGATATTATTTTAGGTCTAAGAGACAAATAGAACCATCCAACCAAAACGTAGCCTTCCCATGCTACAATAAGAAAACTTAACACCCCAATACAAACAACCAGGCCTGTCAGATTATCATGCAAGCCATCAGCCTGTGAACACTGAAATATCCAGTGACACTGATATCCATAAAAATATGATAAAACATTTTAAAATCTAAAGATAAAGATTTGTAATTAGTAAAAGTAAGGCACAGGGACTTCCCTGGTGGTCCAGTGGATAAGAATTTGCCTGCCAATCCAGGTTCACTCCCTGGTCTGGGAAGATCACACATGCCACGGAGCTGCTAAGCCTGTACACCACAACCACGGTGCCCATGCACAAAGATGGACTAGGCTGATGTGAGGCTGCAGAGACAGTGGCAGCAGAGGGTAAACTAAGCCCACACGCCTGCAGGCTCCCCAGCTGTCATGTTTCCAATGTTACTATTACTACTGCTGAAGCTGCTGCTGCTACTGTGTTTCCCAAAATATATTTTCTGAGGAACTCATTTGACATTGGATTAACTAGAAACTTCTTTTTGAGGGAATTCTTACTGTCAAAATTATTCCAGTGTACATCCTCTCACTTTCCTGCTCATAAGCTCAGTTAAACTTAATCTTTAATTGGACATGAAGATCTTGAAGTGGCTTAGGATCACTCAACATTAATAGTCACTGAGCTCGCCTGTGAGTGGCAGGACACAGGTCACATGTACTTGCTCTAGAGCGTTTCTTAAAAACCTTTAAAATGGACAGATTTGTGTGTGTGTGATGTGTCAAACAGGGGCCTCAGGCGACACTGGTTTTTCCATCTTCCTCTTGATTCTTTGGGAAATGGGGCTTCTATTGTGCCAAATCAATAGGTTGATGTTTAATTCTGACCTGGAAGCATCACACTCGTTTGTTAAAGAAGAACTAGATGAAATAACAGTCTGATGAACTCCCTGTACCTTCTCAGCAAATCTCCTTATGTTTTCATAGCCACAGTGAAGATGGGTGAGCTAAGACATCAGCACAGAACTTAAGCACAGGTGCCATGAGAAAAAGTGAAAGGCTCTGTCTTGAGTTACTTGGGGGAGAAAGGACTGAGAAATACCAGACACTCCTCACTGCTGCCACACGGCACCCACAGAGCATCCTCTTTCTCATCATGCCACACAGCAAGGTGTCCAGTGGAAGAACCTCCATTACCACAATGAAGACGTGTTTTCTGAGAGCTATTAAAGGCCAGAACATTCAGCCACACTCTTAGTTTCAAGAAGACAACAGATCACAAAAAATATTTTAGCTATTTTGAACTATTTAAAGAAAACCGGAATTCTTTGCTTCCATCACATATGAGAGGAATAGCTTGAAATACCTTCATAAAACTAGGTCACAGCATTAATGGCTATTAATTTCACTGGAAATGATATGGGGAACCACATGTTAACAGTTTGAACTGTGCATGCCTACGTACATCCAAATTTTTTTCAATAGTAAATATTGCAATGCTGCACAAGCTTAGGGTGGTTGCATCCATGGACATGGAACCATACAGGGGGACCCCAAATACAAAGGACTGACTCTAATTTAAATGGAGCTTTCAGCTGCTCAGAGGGCTGGCACCCTTGACCACATATTGCCTGTATCTGGAAAATATCTTTTCCTTAAGCAAAATTTTAAATTAGATGGAAATTTTAAAGTAGATGGAATGGATAGATTTTTCTTCCAAACACAACACAGTTAAATAAAACTCGGTTTCTTCAGCCATATAACCGTTTGTAGTAGATTGGTCTTTCACCAACACATCAGAAAAAAAAATACTTTTCCTTCCAAAAACAAATCTGAAAAGCAGGGTTGAGAACTAGAGCCTGGCCAAGAAGATGCTGACAAGCTCATTGAGAGTCAGGATGGAGGTGGGTCCACAAACTGTCTTTAAGCTGAAGGTCAACAGCTGCATCACCACCGATGGGTACAAATGATAACCCTGGCAAAGGTCTGTCCCCATGGTTTATGGAACAGGCTCATGACAGGGTGAGGCAACTGTGCTGAGCTGATGCTCTACTCAGATGTGCAGCTTGCATGCAAGGAGGCATCTCATGCCAACTAGCTGAGGTTGCTGTCTTCATGATTTGGACATAATCTCATTTCAGGTGGCTTAAAAATTGAACATGATGTCAAAGCAATCATAAAATCCTATACTTTCAGGCATTATGAGACAGGTTCCTTATCTATGTTCACTTAACAAAGAAAAGGCAGTGATGGGAGGCAGGGAGGGCAAGAATTTCATCCCATAAAATAGATGCCCCATGTCATTGCTGTCTGCTTGATAGGTGATGGCCCGGATGCCCAGCCCTCCATGGCATATGCTGCCCTGCCCATATTCCTCACCTAAACAGCTTTTCCATCACCAGTACCATCCATGAGAAGACATGATGACTCAGTCTATGCGTCCTATACACAAAGATGCTGTGGGAAAGATTTTTAGACTATTTATCTCTGCCAGAAAAAAATGTGGTTCTCCATTTACCTTTATTCCATGACAGAGCCACCTTGACCAAATTGATTATTGTGAGATAAGTGATTTTCTGGCTTTAATCATTATCAGGAATAGTCAAGGGTATGTATAAAGTCCTCCTCCTCCAGTCGCCTGGTTTATTTGCAGAACAAATGTTTATTCAGTGCCCACAAGGTACAGGTTTACCATTGTTTCTGATCTAAAGTCACCAGCAACCAGCTGTGTCACAATAAATGGTTCTGAAAAATTCACTGTGTCACATTTGAGTTTGCATCACTGTCAGAGTAATAGAGATGTGTGGGGTGAGTCTGAAATGAATACGGATGAAAACAACTCTGGGTCAGACGTCTAGCTACAACTTCCAGGTCAGAGCAAAAGTTCACAGGACCATATCACTCCTCAGTTTTCACTCATCTGGGGAAGCTGTGCCAGGAGAGTCTTGAGGCTTCAGACCTCAATTCTCTTTATTTCACCCCAAAAGACAGAGCTGCTACCACGCCTCTTCAGGGTGAAAGATGCATACCAACAGCAGTGCCTTCCTTCTGAGCTCATTGTTCTGGGCTGTACTATACTTTCCTGAATGGCTGCCTTGCAAGACATACAAAATTAGTTCATGATCAAGGCCACTGTGTGGACCAGTGGGAAAATATTGTATGAAAATGTTTTCTTCCAAATGCACTTTTCTTTCTCTCTAGGACTCAAGTGTCACAGGATGCATCAAAGGATCTAACACAGAATGGAGATGCTGGAACTGGATACAAGAGTCTCTTCTCTGTGTCAAGTTCAAGGTGATTAATTTAGCTAGGTTCTACAGGGCATCCACTCAGTTGTTAGAATAGGAACGAAATACCAAACACATGATCGGTTACTAAGGACTGGATTTCTTGCTTGATTTCCAGTTTGTTTCTAGACAACTAATTATAAAAACAAGCAATTGCTAAAATCTTGGAAATATGAATTGTGGGGCTACAAATCAAATAGTCAGAACATGATCACATGGTGGAGATGATTATTTGCTATTCTATCTGGGAAAGTCTTACTTAACCACATGTTCTAAAACGCTAACCCCTACTATCTGCTTACAGACAGTGGAGTGGACACAGCCCTGAAAATGGTGTCAAAGTTTTTCTTCAATGAAAGTTCACACTTATGCCCAAAATACTGTCCAATTTCAGAAAACACATGAATACTCACTTGCTTAGCCTTGGTCTTTGTGATGGTGTCAGAAATGGGTTTCTTCCTTTCCTTGACAGTAGATTTAGAAAACAATTCCTCAAATTCATGACAATCTATGGATGGTTCTTCAATTTTTTCCCAAATAAGTGAAGCACTGGAGTCTCTAAAGTTAAGCAAAAACCCATGAGAGAGGCATCAAACTGGACTGCAGGGACAGGAGGACACAGGCACCAGAGGGGCAAGGAGAGGATGAAGGGAGGTTGGGGATGGGGGAGATGCTCTTTTCTGTAAGATCAGCACTTGTTTAATCAACCAACATGATGAGAAACAGCATCAATACAGGATGGAACCTTTGCCTAGAAAGGAATTCTTTCTAGGCATTGCCAGGAATAATTCTCAGTCATCAAGTCATTGTATAAAACATGTAAGAACCCTTTTCAGTATGGCTCTCCAGGCAAGAAATGTCTGATATCTCACATTCCAACCTGACCCATAAGTTTCATGGGTTAAAAATAAATCACTTTCTGCCTGCAGAGTAGCATTTCTGTTTCCCTACCACTGTCCAGCACTCATGTCATCTGACTCCTCAGTGATCACAGAGACAGGCAGGTAGTACCACCTGAAAATGAAGGCCCATTTTAAAAAGCAAAACAACAAAATAAAAGAACTTCATATAATACATATGGAAAAAATGAGTTTGGAGCACAGCTGGAAATGATGCCTCAGCAATTGGGAGTGACCCAGCAAAGTACTCAGAGAATGAACAGCAAAGTTAGAAGCAGTCAAAATAGACCCTCCACTATGATTCAGAGAAGAGAAAATTAATACAAGAAATGAAGATGAGTCTAATAAACATCCCATATCTAAATCTGTGCCACAACACAGACAAATGAACAGCAAAGTTAGAAGCAGTCAAAATAGACCCTCCACTATGATTCAGAGAAGAGAAAATTAATACAAGAAATGAAGATGAGTCTAATAAACATCCCATATCTAAATCTGTGCCACAACACAGACAGCCACGAATTCAAAGTCATGAGAACTCGGGATAAGAAAGTCTAGGGGAAATTTAAAGGGCATGTTTTCTCTGGCACCATCCCAGGGTTCAGGGAACCAGGTTACGGACCATCCATGGGTAAGTAATACACCAGCAGCAAACCTGCTGGGAGGCATTCTTTTATAAATATCATGTCTTTCATGAAAGTCATGTAAGTCTGTGATTTTATGACTTCACAGCATTGCAAATCATCTATAGAAGTGCCATGAAATGGTCAGACCTAAATCATTTCACACATGGGGTCAAATCCACACATGTGAATGTTTGTGTGTCACTTTTCTGAATAATAAAATAAGACCATGCCTTCAAAAGGATGCAGAATACATCCTCAAGGGTTTGTCTGTTTAATGATTTGATTTACTTTTATAAATTATTTGTCAGAGTGAGGCTTTGCAACAAGGCAACAGCTCACATAGGCCAAGAAAGATCTATCCATCAATCCTTAAAAGGTCGATTAAAAATTAAATATGTTGAGGTTTAACAGAAAACAACAAAATTCTGTAAAGCAATTATCCTTCAATTAAAAAAGAAATTAAAAAACTATATAGACAGAAATGTGTACATTGATACACATGATTTATCACTTGGATACTTCTGGAAAAAAGTCTAAAATTGCTCCACTAAATAGTGATGTAAAAATCTACAGACTAACTTTAGAGTGGTGCAGAGAGGAAACCACTTCTCTCATATTGACAAATCATGCAAAGACGAGCCCCGCGGGTGTTACCTTCTACTGTGCAGCTGAATTCTTGTCCAATATAGAGGCTTCATTGGCCGACAAGGCTCTACTGGCTGCTTCCTACTCCCTTTTTCCTGATTCATCCCAAATCCAAACAAGCCAAGAGGCAACGGAGGAGGAAGAAAGCCACACACCTGAGGTGTCGGTAAAGTGCTACTCCCAACCTGTCGTGGGAGAGGAAGGCCTGATCCAGCAGGGGGTGGGGGCGGAGGGGTTAGAGGAGGTGGAATCCCCACACCTGGAGGAGGAGGTGGGGCAGGAGGTATTCCTTCACTGGAAAGAGGTGGGGGAGGAGGAATTCCAACTCCGGGAAGAGGGGGGGTGGGGGGTATTCCCATGCTTGGAAGAGGAGGGTTTACCAGCTGAGCCACAAGAGAAGCCCAAGAATACTGGAGTGGGTAGCCTATCCCTTCTCCAGCAGATCTTCCCAACCCAGGAATTGAACCGGGTTCTCCTGCATTGCAAGCAGGTGTTTTACCAACTGAGCTATCAGGGAAGCCTTAGGAAGGTATATTCCTAGGCATTTTTTTCTTCGTAATTTGATAAGTGGGATTATCTCCTTAATTTCTCTTTCTGATAGTTCATTAAGATGTATAGAAATGCAACATATTTGTGTATATTAATTGTACATCCTTCAGTTTAGATGTGTATAAGAGACAGGGGATGCCCATGCCCACCCCGGGAAGAGGGGGGGCGGGAGGGATGCCCACCCCGGGAAGAGGGGGGGCCGGAGGGATGCCCACTCCAGGCAAAGGTAGAGGAGGGGGTGGCAGCATCTCTGGACTTAGACAAGGAGGAGGTGAGAGGTCTGTTGGGCGGGGCAGTGCAGGCCCAGGTGCGCCAGGGGTCAGGGGTGCTGGGGAAGCCTCAGTGCCCAGGCCAGGCATCAGAGGGGAGGTCTCTGGAGGCAGAGGTGGTGCAGTGGGAATGTCACAGCCGTTTCCAGAGGAGGGGAAAGCAGAGTGCTCCTGGCTGGTTTCAAACCCAGCGTGAAGAGGATGGGAAGGCTGGGATCCGGCCTGTCCGTGACTGTCAGACCAGGGGAGGGATGCAGGCGGTGGAGGCTGGAGGGATGGCTGTGCATCAAGCTGAACTGATATTCGCCTTGGAGACACGACCAAAGAGATTTCTGAGCAGAACATGGTCTGAGGTCCCGAAGGCAAGGGCAGCCCCGCTGATTCTCCATGTGCAGTCAAGGGTAGGGGGCCCACCAGCGGAGCCCCCCCAGGAGGACGTGCCAGCACACCACCGTCTTCCATCGGGGACGTCTGGATGGACTTGGCCTGTACAATCCTTTCATATCCGACATCCTTTTCGCCCAACTTGAGGGCTTCCAGACCCGTGTCTAGGGCGGGATATTGCTTCTCCAGCTCAGCTATCTTGGTCTTCAGATCCTCAATGGTCTGCTCCAGCCGCTGGATGACAGTGGCCTGACCCTCAGACTTCATGTCACACACTTCCTGGGGGGCAACACAGACATCACAGTTAAACAGAAAATCAGGGATACTCCAAACGTCAAAAACTAGACCTACCAAACTCAGCAAAACGTATTCGTTTGTTACTTCTAAAAGCTCCATGGAAACACATTATTAGTTCTATTATGTGTCCCTTTTTCTCTGCCCTTGGATTTCAAAGTGGATTACATAGATGACCATGAGGTCCTAAGGCCTTTCCCTAATTAATCTTCAAATGAAATCGTGGAATATCAGCAGATCTCGGTGAAGAGGGAAGCCAAGACTGAGTGACAGACCCACTTAATTTCACCATAGACCACTCTCCTTCTTGCCCAGTAACATCTGCTATATGAGGACATTTCCTAAAGATATTTTAAATCCTAAGTTTTAAAGTTAATTGCAACTTCTAAAAAGTAATCTCTACAGGAGTCCCCAGTAAAATCATGAGAAACATTTGCAACACCCACACAAGCATGTATAGGCATGTCTTACGTGCATGTATAGAACTTATGTCACACCTACTACAATTCAAATATTTTATTCAAGGCATTTCAGAAAGGGATACCTTTGGTTGCCACAATTTATCACAATGGGCAAGAGCAACTGTGCCCATGTACGGGTCACTCTCACCCCCAGACGGTACCTTCCTCTCCCAAAGCACACCATCAACCTTTCAAGGAAAAGGACTTTGGGTAGAGAAAAGGGGAAAGCCCTCCCAGTAAACTGACTGACTATAACAGATGAGTAAGAAGAAAAGAGGAGGCAGAGGAGTAGGCAGAGAAAAATGAGGAAAGCAGGAACAGGAGAAGGAAGAAGAGCGGACAGACTCCAACTGAGTGAAGCGCAGGTCAGACACCTGATCACACACGTTCACCTGCCCCCCATTGATGTGAGGATGAGAGGGCCCAGAACTGCTTCTCCAGAGCGTCCAGGGCTTTTCACACAATACCCCAACAGTGGCCACCATCCACAGCATGGACATGTTACTACCTTCCCCATGTGGGAGTCAGGCCTGCTCTTAACCTACCAATTGAGAGGTGATACAAAGATGATGCAAAGTATGAAACTAAACTCCTATCCTGCTTGCCAAATGCTAAATCCAAACAAAGTGTCCACAAAATAAAAAATAACTTACTTTGCTATTTTTTAAAAATTCAGAACAAATATATAACCCATTTACAGTGGAAAAACTGCAGACAGACAAGACAGAAATGGGTATTTACAATAAATGAAGCATTTTTGGTGTTATGCATATATTTATTTAAAATCTTCACAGGTAGTTTCTTTTTCCATGGAGGTAGGGAAGGTACGGCACCCCACTCCAGCACTCTTGCCTGGAAGATCCCATGGACGGAGGAGCCTGGTGGGCTGCAGTCCATGGGGTCGCTAAGAGTCGGACACGGCTGAGCCACTTCACTTTCACTTTCACTAGGGAAGGTATAAAGATAACAGTCTTAATCCTAAACCCATTACTTGTTCTCTAAAAATTCTATATTTTACTATAACATTTCACTTGCTGAACATCAATTATGATGCTTATTAAAAGCAGAACTTGTAACTTCAAAGACAAGCACCTACACAAGGTACATATTTCCCTATAATCAAATACCAAATAGCCCTTACTGTGAAATAAAGCTGAAAAGGAAATTAATTTACCTTTTAAGTAATAAAGAAATATAAACACTTATTATAGGCAAAATTGAGACAGGCACTTCTATTTGCACGTGTGTGTGTATGTATGTGTGTGTGTGTGTATATATATATACATATGAAATCTAAGTCACTATTTTTCACCAATGTCTATACAAAAGACTAAAGAGTTAACAATACATAGGTCGGGAAATCATGTCATATATTCTCTAAATAGTCCATGGTAAAAGAAATAACTATAATAAAATAATTTGTAATATCCTATTTGGCCATTGTAGTTAACTTCACTCTTCAATTATGATGCTGGTAAGCACAAGAAAATCCAACCTAATAAAATTATAAATATTCACTATTTTTGCCTTATGGGTTAGTAAAATATATAATTTTCATTTTTCCAGTATAATCTTAGGAGTGACCATTAAGCTTAGATAAATCTTTTTTGAGTTGTCCTGGTACGAAGTAATGCTCTCACTTTCTTATTTCTGTAATGAACATATAAAAAGGCTACTTGATAAAAGGCATGCAAGTAGTATATTCTAGCAGTGTTTTCCAAAACTCAATTATTTAAAAAATTTTTTATTGGGATATAGTTGATATATGTTTCAGGTATACAACACAGTGATTTACAATTTCTAAAAAGTTATATTCCATTTACAGTTACTATAAAATATTGCCTATATTCCCTGTGCTGGACTATATATCTTTGAAGCTTATTTTATACATAATACTTTGTACCTCTTATTCTCTTACAACTATTTTGTGACTCCCCACAATCCTCTCCCCACTGATAACCACTATTCTGTCCTCTGTATATGTGAGTCTATTTCTTTTTAGTAAATATACTACATCTTCTTTATGCACTCATCTCTTGATAGAAACTTAGGTTGCTTCCATATCTTGGCAATTGTAAATAATACTGCTATGAACACTGGATGCATGTATCTTTAAAAATTAGTGCTTTATTTTTTTGTTTGTTTGTTTTTTAGATAAATATCCAGGAGTGAAACTGGTGGGTCATACCATAGTTCTGGTTTTTTGAGAAACCTCCATACTGTTTTCCATAGGAAACATTCCCACCAAAAGGGTATATGGGGTCTGTTTTCTCCACATTTTTGCCATTCTCTTGCTATTATGTTCTTTTTAAAATACTTTATTATTTTATCATTATTTTTAAGCTTTTACTGAAATATAGCTGATTTACAATGTTGCATTAATTTCTTCTGTACAGCAAAGTGACTCAGATATACATATCTCAGATCACTTGTTAAGTATCCCTTCACTTGTTAAGTATCTGTTAACTCAGTCGTGTCTGACTCTTTGCGACCCCATGAATTGCAGCACGCCAGACCTCCCTGTCCACATATATATATATTCTGTTATTTGTGTTCTTTTTGTTGATAGCCATTCTGAAACTGTGAGGTGATATCTCATTGTGGTTTTGATTTTCATTTTTCTGAGGACTTATGACATTAAGTATATTTTCATGTGCCTGTTGGCCATCTGTAGGTTATCTTTAGAAAAAAATTCAGGTCATTTGCCTATTTTTAAATTGGAGTGTTTGTTTTGTTTTGATGTTGAGTTGTATGAGCTGTTTATATAGTTTGGAAAGTAACCCCTTATCAGTCATATAATTTGCAAATATTTTCTCCCATTTAATAGATTGTCTTTTGTTTTGTTGATAGTTTCCTATGCCATCCAAAAGCTTTTAAGATTAATTAGGTTCCATCTGTTTATATTTTATTTCTTTTGATTTAGGAGACAGATCCAAAAAATGTATTGATATGATTTGTGTCAGAGTGTTCTGTTTTTACTTCCAGCATTTTTATGGTTTCTGGTCTTATATTTAGGCCTTTAGCCATTTTGAGTTTGTTTTTGTGTAAGATGCTAGAGAATGTTCTAATTTCATTCCTTTTCATGTAGCTGTCCAGTTTTCCCAGCACCACTTACTTCAGTTCAGTTCAGTCGCTCAGTCGTGTCGGACTCTTTGCGACCCCATGAATCGCAGCACGCCAGGCCTCCCTGTTCATTACCATCTCTCGGAGTTCACTCAGACTCACATCCATCGAGTCAGTGATGCCATCCAGCCATCTCATCCTCGGTCGTCCCCTTCTCCTCCTGCCCCCAATCCCTCCCAGCATCAGAGTCTTTTCCAATGAGTCAACTCTTCGCACAAAAGAGTCCGAAATGTAGTACTTGGATGCAATCTCAAAAACGACAGAATGATCTCTGTTCGTCTCCAAGGAAAACCATTCAATATCACAGTTATCCAAGTCTATGCCCCAAGGAGTAACACTGAAGAAGCTGAAGTTGAATGGTTTTATGAAGACCTACAAGACCTTGTAGAACTAACACCCAAAAAAGATGTCCTTTTCATTATAGGGGACTGGAATGCTAAAGTAGGAAGTCAAGAAACACCTGGAGTAACAGGCAAATTTGGCCTTGGAATGCGGAATGAAGCAGGGCAAAGACTAATAGAGTTTTGCCAAGAAAATGCACTGGTCATAGCAAACACCCTCTTCCAACAACACAAGAGAAGACTCTACACATGGACATCACCAGATGGTCAACACCGAAATCAGATTGATTATATTCTTTGCAGCCAAAGATGGAGAAGCTCTATCCAGTCAACAAAAAGAAGACCAGGAGCTGACTGTGGCTCAGATCATGAACTCCTTATTACCAAATTCAGACTCAAATTGAAGAAAGTAGGGAAAACTGCTAGACCACTTACTTAAGAAACTGTGTTTGTTTGTTTGTTTTTTTTTTCATCTACTGTATATTCCTCCCTTTGTTGTAGATGAATTTGACAATACAACCTCAGGCTTATTTCTGGACTCTCCATACTCTTCCATCGATCTCTGTGTTTGTTTTTGTGCCAGTACCATACTGGTTTTGATTATTGTAACTCTGTAGTATAGTCCAAAGTCAGGGAGCCTGATTCCTCTAGTTTTGTTCTTTCTCAAGATTGTTTTGGCTATTCTTTCGTGTTTTCATACAGATTTTTATATGTTCTAGTTCTGTGAAAAACATCCTTAGCACTTTGATAGGAACTATATTGAACTGCGGATTTCCTTGAGTAGTATGGTCATTTGAAAAATGTCAGTTCTTCCAGTTCATAAACACAGTATACCTTTCCATCTGTTTGTATCATCTTCAATTTTGTTCAGCAATGTCTTATGATTTTCCAAGTACAGGACTTTCATCTCCTTGAAAAAAAGTGAAAGTGCAAGTCACTCAGTCGTGTCCGACTCTTTGTGACCCCATGAACTATACAGTCCGTGGAATTCTCCAGGCCACAATACTGGAGTAGGTAGCCTTTCCCTTCTCCAGGGGATCTTCCCAAGCAATGGATCAAACCCAGGTCTCCTGCATTGTGGGCAGATTCTTTACCAGCTGAGCCACAAGAGAAGCCCAAGAATACTGGAGTGGGTAGCCTATCCCTTCTCCAGCAGATCTTCCCAACCCAGGAATTGAACCGGGTTCTCCTGCATTGCAAGCAGGTGTTTTACCAACTGAGCTATCAGGGAAGCCTTAGGAAGGTATATTCCTAGGCATTTTTTTCTTCGTAATTTGATAAGTGGGATTATCTCCTTAATTTCTCTTTCTGATAGTTCATTAAGATGTATAGAAATGCAACATATTTGTGTATATTAATTGTACATCCTTCAGTTTTACCAAGTTTATTAATGAGTTCTAGTAGTTTTCCAGTGGCATCTTTAGAATTTTCTCTGTATGGTATCATGTCATCTGCAAACAGTGAGAGTTTTACTTCTCCCTTTCCAATCTGGATTTATTTCATTTATCTTGTCTGGCTGCTGTTGCTAGGACTTCCAATAGTATGTTAAATAAAAATGGTGAGAGTGAGCATCCTTGTCTTGTTCCTGATCTTACAGGAAATGCTTTTAGTTTTTCATCACTGCGTATGATGTTAGCTGTAGGTTTGTCATATAAGGTGTTTATTATGTTAAGGTATGTTCACTTTATGGCCACTTTTGGAGAGTCTGTATCATACATGGATGTTGAACTCTGTCAAAACCTTTTTCTACATCTATTGAGATAATCATATAGTTTTATTCTTCAGTTTGTTAATGTGGTGTATCACAGTGATTGATTTCAGGGTATTGAACTATCCTTGAATCCCTGGAATAAATCCTACTTGATCATGTTTTATAACCCTTTTCATGTATTGTTGGATTCAGGTTCCTAATATTTTGTTGAAGATTTTTGTACCCATGTTCATCAGTTATAATTTCTTTTTAATATCTTTGTATCAAGATTATGCTGACCTCATGGAATGGGTTCACAAGCATTCCTTCCTCTGCAATTTTTTTTTTTTTAATACTTTCAGAAACTTTCTTGTTAACTCTTCTCTGAAACTTTGGTAAAAATCCTCCTGTGAAGACATCTGATCTTGACTTTTGTTTCCTAGAAGATGTTTTTTTTTTTTTTTTTTAATTATTGACACAATTTCATTATTAGTAATTGGTCTGCTCCTACTTTCTATTTCTTCCTGGTTTTAATTTGAGAGATTCTACCTTGCTAAGAACTTGTCCATTTCTTATAGGTCGTTCATCTTATTGGTGTATAGTTGTTTTCAGTAGTCTCTTATGGTCCTTTGAATTTCTGTGTTGTCAGTTGTAACTTTTCCTTTTATTTTTTATTTTATTGATTTGGGCTGCCTTTTTTCCTTGATGAATCTGGCAAAATGTTTATCAAATTTTTTTATCTTTTCAATGAAACAGCTATTAGTTTCATTGACTTTTTAAATTCTTTTTCTACTCTGTTTCATTTATTTCTGCTCATATCTTTATGTTTCTTTCTTTCGACTAAATTTGAGTTTTGTTTGTTCTTTTTCTAGGCCCTTTATGTGTAGGGTTAGGTTGTTTATTTAAGATTTTTCTTGCTTGACAAAGTAAACTTGTATCACTGTAAACTTCCCTCTTAGAACTGTCTTTATTACTGTGTTACTGTTGACTTCTCCCTTATGTCTGCTGGTATTTGCTGGTTATTGCTTTTTGTGTTTAGATGCTCCTATGTTGGGGTATATTTACAATTCTTATATCTTCTTCTTGGATTAATTCCTTGATAAAAATGTAATATCCTGTCCCTTTTACCAGTATTTATTGTAAAGTCTATTTTTTCTGATACAACTATTGCTATCTTGGCTTTCTTTTCAACCTATTTGCATGGAATACATTCTTCCATTCTCTCACTTTTACTTTGTATCTCTTTAGATTGAGGCAAATCTCTTGTTGGCAGGCCTGTTTTTACATTCAGCTACTTTATGTCTTTTCATTGTAGCATTTACCTCATTTACACTGAAACTAATTTCAACGTATGCTGAATTTTAAGGTATGTTTTTATTGCCTTTTAAAAATTCTTTGTGAGGTTGTTTTGTATTTTTTTGTTCCTTTCTTCTTTTGCTCTGTTCTCTTATATTTGATGGCTATATTTACTGTTAGGTTTGGATTCCTTTTTCTTTTTTTGTGTGTATATATCTATTACAGATTTTTAGATTGTAGTTACCATGAGGTTTTTATATATCACTCATTATGTATACAGTATATAATATATATATGATGCTTATACAATTACTGATGTCTTAATTTCAAATACATCTTTAAAACCCTACACTTGTACTCTATAACCCTCGTGATTACTGTTTGTGATGTATTTTACATCTTATTGTTTTGTGTATCACATAACTGCTCATTGTAGTTATGGATGATTTTACTACTTTTGTCTTTTAATAATCCTAGTTTTGTTTGTTTGTTTTTTTTTTTGAGTGGATGATTTCCTACCTTTACTATATGTTTGCCTTTACTGATGAATTTTTCCTTTCCATAATTTTCATGTTTCTAGTCATAGTCTTTTCTCACTTAGATAAGTTCCTTTAACATTTGTTGTAAAGCTATTTTGGTAGTGCTGAACTCTTTCAGCTCTTTCTTGTCTGTGATGCTTTTAATCTATCAAATATCTGAAGGAGAACCTTGCCAGGTAGAGTATTCGTGATTGGAGGTTATTCCTCTTTATCACTTTAAGTATATCATATCCCTCCCTTTTGGCCTGCAGCTTTTGTCGAAAATTGTTAGCTATTGCTTTTCCCTTGTTTTTATATTTTCTAATTCTTTTTTAAAAATTTATTTATGTTACTTTACAATATTGTATTGGTTTTGCCATACATTGACTTGAATCCACCATGAGTCTACATGTGTTCCCCATCCTGAACACCCTTCCCCCCTCCCTCCCCATACCATCCCTCTGGGTCATCCCAGGGCACCAGTCCTGACCATCCTGTATCATGCATCAAATCTGGACTGGCAATTCGTTTCACATATGATATTTTACATGTTTCAATGCCATTCTCCCATATCATCCCACACTTGCCCTCTCCCACAGAGTCCAAAAGTCTGTTCTATACATCTGTGTCTCTTTTGCTATCTCGCATACAGGGTTATCATTACCATCTTTCTAAATTCCATATATATGCATTAGTATACTGTATTGGTGTTTTTCTTTCTGGCTTACTTCACTCTGTATAATAGGCTCCAGTTCCATCCACCTCATTAGAACTGATTCAAATGTATTCTTTTTAATGGCTGAGTAATACTCCATTGTGTATATGTGTACCACAGCTTTCTTATCCATTCATCTGCTGATGGACATCTAGGTTGCTTCCATGTCCTGGCTATTGTAAACAATGCTGCAATGAACACTGGGGTACACATGTCTCTTTCAATTCTGGTTTCCTCAGTGTGTATGCCCAGCAGTGGGATTGCTGAGTCATACAGCAGTTCTATTTCCAGTTTTTAAAGGAATCTCCACACTGTTCTCCATAGTGGTTGTACTAGTTTGCATTCCCACCAGCAGTGTAAGAGGGTTCCCTTTTCTCCACACCCTCTCCAGCATTTATTGCTTGTAGACTTTCGGATAGCAGCCATTCTGACCAGTGTGAGAGGCTAACTCATTGTGGTCTTGATTTGCATTTCTCTGATAATGAGTGATGTTGAGCATCTTTTCACATGTTCGTTAGCCATATGTATGTCTTCTTTGCAGAAATATCTGTTTAGTTCTTTGGCCCACTTTTTGATTGGGTCTTTTATTTTTCTGGAATTGAGCTGCAGGAGTTGCTTGTATATTTTTGAGATTAACAATTTTTCCGTTACTTCATTTGCTATTATTTTCTCCCATTCTGAAGGCTGTCTTTTCACCTTGCTTAGAGTTTCCTTTGTTGTGCAGAAGCTTTTAATTATATCCCATTTGTTTACTTTTGCTTTATTGGCAATTTTCTGGGAGGTGGGTCATAGAGGATCCTGCTGTGGTTTATGTCGGAGAGTGTTTTGCCTATGTTTTCCTCTATGAGTTTTACAGTTTCTGGTCTTACGTTTAGATCTTTAATCCATTTTGAGTTTATTTTTGTGTATGGTGTTAGACAGTGTTCTAGTTTCATTCTTTTACAAGTGGTTGACCAGTTTTCCCAGCACCACTTGTTAAAGAGATTGTCTTTAATCCATTGTATATTCTTGCCTCCTTTGTCAAAGATAAGGTGTCCATAGGTATGTGGGTTTATCTCTGGGCTTTCTATTATGTTCCATTGATCTATATTTCTGTCTTTGTGCCAGTACCATACTGTCTTGATGACTGTAGCTTTGTAGTAGAGACTGAAGTCAGGCAGGCCGATTCCTTCAGTTCCATTCTTTCTCAAGATTGCTTTGGCTATTCAAGGTTTTTGTATTTCCATACAAATTGTGAAATTATTTAGGTAGGTGTTTCTTTAGGTAGATATATTCCTAAGTATTTTATTCTTTTCGTTGCAATGGTGAATGGAACTGTTTCTTTAATTTCTCTGTTTTCTCATTTGTTAGTGTATAGGAATGCAAGGGATTTCTGTGTGTTGATTTTATATCCTGCAACTTTACTATATTTATTGATTATCTCTAGTAATTTTCTGGTGGAATCTTTAGGGTTTTCTATGTAGAGAATCATGTCATCTGCAAACAGTGAGAGTTTTACTTCTTCTTTTCCAATCTGGATTCCTTTTATTTCTTTTTCTGCTCTGACTGCTGTGGCCAAAACTTCCAAAACTATGTTGAATAGTAGTGGTGAGAGTGGGCACCCTTGTCTTGTTCCTGACTTTAAGGGAAATGCTTTCAATTTTTCACCTTTGAGGATAATGTTTGCTGAGGATTTGTCATATATAGCTTTTATTATGTTGAGGTATGTTCCTTCTATTCCTGCTTTCTGGAGGGTTTTTTTTTTTTTAAATCATAAATGGATGTTGAATTTTGTCAAAGGCTTTCTCTGCATCTATTGAGGTAATCATATGGTTTTTATTTTTCAATTTGTTAATGTGGTGTATCACATCGATTGATTTGCAGATACTGAAGAATTCTTACATTCCTGGTATGATGGTCATGATGTATGATCTTTTTAATATGTTGTTGGATTCCATTTGCTAGAATTTTGTTAAAGATTTTTGCATCTATGTTCATCAGTGATATTGGCCTGTAGTTTTCTTTTTCTGTGGCATCTTTGTCAGGTTTTGGTATTAGGTGGTGGTGGCCTAATAGAATGGTGGTTTTGGTATTATGATGGTAGCCTCACAGAATGAGTTTGGAAGTTTACCTTCCTCTGCAATTTTCTGAAAGAGTTTGAGAAGGATGGGTGTTAGCTCTTCTCTACATTTTTTGGTAGAATTCAGTTGTGAAGCCGTCTGGTCCTGGGCTTTTGTTTTCTGGAAGTTTTCTGATTACAGTTTCAATTTCCGTGCTTGTGATGGGTCTGTTAAGATTTTTTATTTCTTCCTAGTTCAATTTTGGAAAGCTGTACTTTTCTAAGAATTTGTCCATTTCTTTCAAGTTGTCCATTTTATTTGCATATAGTTGCTGATAATAGTTTCTTATGATCCTTTGTATTTCTGTGTTGTCTGTTGTGATCTCTCCATTTTCATTTCTAATTTTGTTGATTTGATTTTTCTCCCTTTGTTTCTTGATGAGTCTGGCTAATGGTTTGTCAATTTTATTTATCTTCTCAAAGAACCAGCTTTTGGTTTTGTTGATTTTTGCTATGGTCTCTTTTCTTTTGCATTTATTTCTGCCCTAATTTTTAAGAATTTTTTCCTTCTACTATCCCTGGGGTTCTTCATTTCTTCCTTTTCAAGTTGCTTTAGGTATAGAGTTAGGTTATTTGACTTTTTTCTTGTTTCTTGAGGTATGCCTGTATTGCTATGAACCTTCCCCTTAGTACTGCTTTTACAGTGTCCCACAGGTTTGGGGTTGTGTTTTCATTTGCATTCATTTCTATGCATATTTTGATTTTTTATTTCTTCTGTGATTTGTTAGTTATTCAGCAGCATGTTGTTCAGCCTCTATATGTTGGGATTTTTAATAGTTTTTCTCCTGTAATTGAGATCTAATCTTACTGCATTATGGTCAGAAAAGATGCTTGGAATGATTTCAATTTTTTTGAATTTACTAAGATTAGATTTATGGCCCAGGATGTGATCTATCGTGGAGAAGGTTCCGTGTGCACTTGAGAAAAAGGTGAAATTCATTGTTTGGGGGTGAAATGTCCTATAGATATAATTGGAGTCTATTGTATCATTTAAAGTTTGTGTTTCCTTGTTAATTTTCTGTTTAGTTGATCTATCCATAGGTTTTTTTTAAAGCCTCTAATTTCATTCTACATTCATTCTCATCCTGAATTCTTTGATCATCTTTACAGTTACCCTGAACTCTTTCTCAGGTATTGCCTATCTCCATATCACTGAGTTCTTCTCGGTTTTTTATCTTGTTCCTTCCTCTGAAACATATTTCTCTGTCACCTCATTGTGTCAAAATTACTATTTTATGTATGTATAGGTCAGTTACATTTCTTGATCTTGGAGAAATGGCCCTCTGTAGATGACCTATGCATTCCAGGAGTCCATTCTTCTCTTGTCACCCAAGGGGTCAAGGGCCAGCGTGTCCCAGGGTAGTATCTGGCCTGCATTTGTGGATTCTATCCACAGGCTGTGGGTACAATTTTCTTGCTTCCGGTGTCTGCTCCCTAGTGGGTGAGGCTGGTCTAGAGGCTAGTGCAGGCTTTGTGGTGGGAGGGGCTAGCGCCTGCCCATTGGTGGGTGGGGCTGGGCCTTGGTCCTCTGGTGGGTAGGGTCATGTCTAAGGGTGTGTCTAGAGGTGGCTGTGGGCATAGGAAGTCTTTAGACAGCATGTCTGTCAATGGATGGGGCTGTGTCCGTCCCTCTCAGTTAGTTGGCCAGAAGTGTCCCAGCACTGGCGCCTACAGGCTGTTGGGTAGGGCCAGGTATTGATACCAAGATGTCAACCTCCAGAAGAGCTCACACAGATAAGTGCTCCCTGACATATCCACCAACAGTGTCTGTTTCCCCAAAGTGAGTCACAGCAACTACCACCTCCACGGAGACTCCAAAACTAGTTAGTCCCAGGATCCTATGAAATTGTGGCTTTTTCCCTTGGCCCCAGTGTGTGTGAGATTTTGTGTGTACCTTTTAAGAGTGAAATCTCTGTTTTCCCCAATTCTGTGTAGCTCCTGCAACCAAGTCTTACTGGGCTTCAAAGCCAAATGCTCTGGGGGCTCCTATTTCCAGAGTCAGACCCTCACAGGTCTAACACTGTGGGGACTGTCCTCTGTAAGGGAGACACTGGGGAGAACCTCTGCAATATAATTATTCTCCAGCTTGTGGGTCACCCACCCAGAAGTTATCAGATGATTATATCATGACTCCACTGCTCCTACCAGCTTTGTTGTGGTTCCTTCTTCATGTCTTAAGTTGTAGAGATCTTTTCTGGTAGGTTTCAGACTTTTTAAATGATGGTTGTTCTACAGACTTTTGTGACTTTGGTGTCCTTGGGAGAAGAGGTGAACTCTTCCTTCTACTCCACTTGGGTGCTCTCTCAGGATTCATTTTCCCCTTTGCTGCTTTTAATATTCTCTCCTTAAATTTTATTTTTGCCATTCTCATTACAATGTCCTCCTGGTGTGTTCCTCTTTGGCTTGGTCTTCTATAGAATTCTGCACTTCCTGGACTTGGCAACTGTTTCCTTTTCCCAGGTTGGGGATGTTTTTTGCTATTATGATTTCAAGTATGTTCTCGGCCCCTTGCTCTTTTCCTCCTTCTGAGACCCCTACAATGAGAATATTAGGGTTCTTGATGTTGTCCCAGAGGTCTCAAATGGTGCTCATTTCTTTTCATTCTTTTTTTTAAATATAAATTTATTTAATTGGAGGCTAATTATTTTACAATTTTGTATTGGTTTTGCCATACATCAACATCATTCTTTTTTTTTCTGTTCAGGACCAGCAATTTCTACTAGTCCATCTTTCAGCTTGCTGATCCATTCCTTTGTATTACTTGCTCTACTTTTGATTTATTCTGGTTTATTTTTCATTTCAGTTATTGTATTCTTCATATCTGTTTGGTTGTTCTTTGTATTTTCTAACTCTTTGTTAAAAACTTCTAACATCTCTCTCTGTGCATTCATTCTTCTCCCAACTTCTTTGATTATCTTTACAATCATTACCCAGAACCACTTCTGGGGTAGGTTACCTATCTCCACTTCACTCAGTTCTTCTTCTGGGGTTTTGCCTCGTCCCTTCATCTGGAATATTTTGCCTTGTCACCTCATTTTGCCTAACTTGCTGTTTTTATTTTTATGAGTCCTTGGAGAAGGAGCCTTTTGCAGGAGATATCATCCCAGCAGCACACTTTCCCATGATCACCAGAGACATATGCTCTAGGGGTTCTCCTTAAGAGGTCTGTCTGGGCCTTTCTCTTGTGGCAGGCTGACTGTTGTGAGTGGTCCAACAAACTTGGTTGGCTCCTGGTCTATTTGGTTACCTGGTGTGCCTTGGGCTGAGGCTGCTGGCCAGTAGTTGGCAGAAGTGGGTCACCAGGCAGCTGACTACAGAATCACAGGGGATTCCAGGGTGTCCTGGCTCGCTGGTGGGTGCACTGAGGGTCTGGGGATGTTGCCTGCCCACTGATAAGTGAAACCAGGTCCTAGGGCAAGTTCCAGCCTACTGGTGCTGATGGGCAGAACCAGGTCCTGAGGTCAGGTTGCCAGGCCCCAGGGCTCCTAAAGCAGGTGTCAGATCACTGGTGGGTGAGGCCAGTTCCTGACAAACTTTTCTGTGGGTCCTGAGTTTTCTTGAAACTTGTGCTGGCCTGCCATTGGGAGGACTGGCCTGCTAGTGGAAGGGCCAGTTCGCAGACGGGCATTTTCTTATGGCTGGTGTGTGTATGCTCGTGGGCAGAGATGTCCAGAGGCAGATAATGGGCTCAAGGGGTCTTCAGGAAGCCTATCTGCTGATGGGTGGGGCTGCATTCATGCCTAATTAGCTGCTTGGCTAGAGGTGTCCCAACACTGGTGTCAAAATGGCCCTTGCCAGCACCAGTGTCCACATGGTAGAACAAACTCCCCAAATAACTTCCACCAGCATCTATGTCCCCAGGGTAAGCTGCAGTGAGAGGAAGTGAGCTCAGGGTCCTTCTACTCTGCCATCTTGCACATTCTCTCCTAAACTTTTTTTTTTATTGAAGTATAGTTGATTTACAATGCTGTGTTAATTTCTGCTCTATAGTGATTCAGTTATACACACACACACACACAATTTTTTGTGTTCTTTTCCCTTATGTTTTTTTCAGAGGATACTGAATATATTTCCCTGTGCTATACAGTAGGACCTTCTTGTTAATCCATCCTATTTTTAATAGCTAACATCTGCTAACCCCAAACTCCCACTCCATCACTCCCACCTTAACCCCCCCTTGGAAACTCCAGATATATCCTCTAGGTCTGTGAGTCTGCCAAACCTATTTCTTTTTAAAAATTTTTGTGTTTTTTTTTTTAATGTTTTTAATTGAAGGATAATTGCTTTACAACATTGTGTTGGTTTCTGCTGTACATCAACATGAATCAGCCACAGGTATACATATGTCCCATCCCTCTTAAACCTCCCTCCTACTTCCCACCTCATCCCACCCCTTTAGATTGTCACAGAGCACCAGTTTGAGCTTCCTGAGTCATGCAGCCAGTTCCTATTGGCTGTCTATTTTCATGTGATAGTGTATATGTTTCCATGATACTCCCTCCATTTGTCCTACCCTCTCCTCCCCCACCCCGAAACCTAATTCTTAAATATTATTACTATAGCCAGCTATTTTTCATCACAGATTCAGGTATAATAAAGGCAGTATAAAAAGTAAAAGCCATGAAGAAGAGGAGGGGGAGGAGAGACTGATTCTAAATCAGGTTCTCATTTTAAAATTAAAATAAATAAAAATTTAAAGGGAGACGTCCCTGGTGATCCAGTGGTCCACTGCAAGGGGCCCAGGTTCAAACCCTAGTCCTGGAACTGTGATCCCCTAGGCTGCATGGTACAACCAAAGCTAAACATTTTTAAAAAAAAAAATAAAAGGAGAAAAGGAAAAAATTAATCTTTGCAATTTTGTAGAGAATCTATATAATAATCCTTAAAAATGGAAGTTAGTTAGCAAATTTATTTTACTCAATACAGTAATATATTTTATATATCACCAATTTTGAGATTGTTTATATTCTAAAATATTGCTTCAACTCTCTAAATCATTACAAGTTGTAGAATCTGCCATCCACTTCAGCTGAACAATTATATACAATAAGTTGGCCAAAATTCTTCCATTTTTGTATATCTTATATGTGGGTGGTATTGGTTAGTTCTTATAAGTTATTTTAAACACTAGCATATCATCAAAAACTGTCATTAAAAATAATAATAATAATATGTTCACCAAAGTATTTCTCAAGTACAAGATTATCTATTTCCCAGAAAAAGACACATTATTGTCTTAAGGCTAAAACTCACAAAGAAAGTCAAGATACATTCAAGGAAAGCTTTTGCTGAAAGGTTTATTTGCTCATCTTTGCAACTTTATTATGTTTACTGTGTAGGTAATATACTTTCAGAGCCTAGAATATAAAACCACTTATTAGTAAGTTAACACTGTGGTAATTTATTCTGTAAATGTTAATATTAAATATGTAATTGATTTTCTATAATATTCAGATTTTTAAGTTCTGCTAAATTCTCAGGCCACATTACTATGAAGTTAGGATACCTCTAGATAGCTGTAAAATTTGAATTCTGCTCTTTACAGAAGAAGATAAATTCTCTTATTTGTCAAGCTCTAAATTAGAAAACACTCCACAGCTTTGGAGAAAGCCAATGAGATTCCAAATTTACAATAAGGCAACACATGCTGTGCATGACCCTACAGAAAAAGAAACTCAGATTTTTAAATAGATAAGATTAAGCACAGAAATAAAGAGCAATCGATTTCAAGTTTGAAACAGAATTTCAAGAAAGAAGGAAATATCAGAACATAAGGTAACTGGTAAATAACTTACCCCTAGCTCCTTAAAGTAGGACATATAATGGAAAAGGAGAGTCACACAGAGAGCTAAAGAAGCACCTCCAGAATCCTCACAATGAAAAAGATAATTACTGAATATGCAATATTTCTGAACTGAAATGGAAATGACCAGTCTCTTCCAAGCCCTTCACTGCACAGATGAGAAATGTGAGGGGATGGGGCAAGGGATCAGGTAGATCTCATCATCAGCTGTGTTACTTTCAACAGAATTGATAATTGAAGATTGATTGATAATTGATTCCAACAGTAATTGATTGTCTGCAGCAGTAATTAAGCAAAGAAGAAAAGGAAAGATATAAGCATCTGAATGCAGAGTTCCAAAGAATAGCAACGAGAGATAAGAAAGCGTTCCTCAGCAATCAATGCAAAGAAATAGAGGAAAACAACAGAATGGGAAAGACCAGAGATCTCTTCAAGAAAATTAGAGATACCAAGGGAACATTTCATGCAAAGATGGGCTCGATAAAGGACAGAAATGGTATGAACCTAACAGAAGCAGAAGATATTAAGAAGAGGTGGCATCCAAAGAATAGCAAGAAGAGATAAGAAAGCCTTCTTCAGTGATCAATGCAAAGAAATAGAGGAAAACAACAGAATGGGAAAGACTAGAGATCTCTTCAAGAAAATTAGAGATACCAAGGGAACATTTCATGCAAAGATGGGCTCGATAAAGGACAGAAATGGTATGAACCTAACAGAAGCAGAAGATATTAAGAAGAGGTGGCAAGAATACACAGAAGAACTGTACAAAAAAGATCTTCACGACTCGGATAATCACGATGATGTAATCACTCACCTAGAGCCAGACACCCTGGAATGTGAAGTCAAGCGGGCCTTAGAAAGCATCAGTACGAACAAAGTTAGTGGAGGTGATGGAATTCCAGTTAAGCTATTTCAAATCCTGAAAGATGATGCTGTGGAAGTGCTGCATTCAAAATGCCAGCAAATTTGGAAAACTCAGTAGTGGCCACAGGGATGGAAGAGGTCAGTTTTCATTCCAATCCCAAAGAAAGGAAATACCAAGGAATGATATAGTATGATCTCTAGGTTTAATGTATACATACATTCACAGAAAGTGAAAGAGGAGAGTGAAAAAGCTTGCTTAAATCACAACATTCAGAAAACTAAGATCATGGCATCTGGTCCCATCACTTCATGGCAAATAGACAGGGAAACAGCGGAAACAGTGACAGACTTTATTTCTTGGACTCCAAAATCACTGCAGATGGTGACTGCAGCCATGAGATTAAAAGACGCTTGCTTAAAGTTATGACCAACCTAGACAGTGTATTAAAAAGCAGAGACATTACCTTGCCAACAAGGTCCGTCTAGTCAAGGCTATGGTTTTTCCAGTGGTCATGTATGGATGCCAGAGTTGGACTGTGAAGAAGGCTGAGTGCCGAAGAATTGATGCTTTTGAACTGTGGTGTTGGAGAAGACTCTTGAGAGTCCCTTGGACTGCAAGGAGATCCAATCAGTCCATTCTAAAGGAGATCAGTCCTGGGTGTTCTTTGGAAGGACTGATGCTAAAGCTGAATCTCCAATACTTTGGCCACCTGATGCGAAGAGTTGACTCACTGGAAAAGTCTCTGATGCTGGAAGGATTGGGGGCAGGAGGAGAAGGGGACAACAGAGGATGAGATGGCTGGATGGCATCACTGACTCGATGGACATGAGTCTGAGTGAACTCCGGGAGTTGGTGATGGACGGGGAGGCCTGGCGTGCTGCGATTCATGGGGTCGCAAAGAGTCGGACACGACTGAGCGACTGAACTGAACTGAGCAGTAATTGATAATCTGACTGGAGGGAAGGTTACAGTACCTGTCACTAGTGAATAACAAGAGTGGAGGTATTAAACAGCAAGTTTGAGAAACAGGTTAGAAAAAAATGGAAACAGTCTCTTTGGTTCTCTCACATCTTCTGAATGTTCTCTCTCATTACTTGAGTTGTGGCAAGGTCCTGCAATAACTCAAGCAAAATATTCCTGAGCTGTCCCAATTAGTACAAGGAAGAAAAACAATGTCATCATAGTTTCCCTTCATTGATGACACTGCAATAAACTGCTCACCTCCTAGCCACCCTTCTGGATGGACACCTAAGCAGCCTGTAAGATAATCAAGCTTGCAAAGAACAGCACTCACAGCAAGTGGAATGGCTTAGGGGTGTTTGCTCGGCTCAGCTCTCTGTCGCTCAGTCGTGTACAACCCTATGAAATGCTATGGGCTATAGCCCGCCAGGCTCCCCTGTCCACGAAATTTTCCAGTCAATAATACAAGAGTGGGTTGCAATTTCCTATTCTAAGGAGTCTTCCCAGATCAGGGATCGAACCCACGTCTTCTGCATCTCCTGCACTGGCAGGCAGATTCTTTACCACTGTGCCACCTGCTGAGCTAACAGCTAACATCTTGAGAGCCTCCTATGTGCCAGGGGCTCTTCTAGGCTACATTTGTGTATTTAAATCTCACAAAATTTTATGAGACTCATTATTCCCATTTTGTAGAAGAGGAAATTAAGTCACAGAGAACAGAATACATTGCAGACATTTCCCAGGTAAAAGTGAGGTAACTGGGATTTGTGCATAGGAAAACTGTTTGAAAGCTCAATCCTCATCACTTGGGGTGAATAGAAACAGAATTTCTACCACTCCCCAACAACCACTTCTACTCTTGACAGTGTGGACCCCTACATACCTATTTGTTTATCAAACATGTGCTGATCTGCCTCAAAATGTCAGGTACTATGTTAGACACTGGAGGGACAAGTAGAATGGAGGAGTCTAGCTTTAAGGGGGACAGTTGTCTATGAGATGCACATAATACAACAATTATGGGAGAGCAAGGTAAGTACAGAGTCCCAGAGAAGAGCCATCAAAGGAGTCAGGAGGGAGGCCTCTCGGGGAACACAGAGAAGATGGAGTGAAGTCTAACATGACTTTAGATTAAGAAATATGTACTCAGTGAATTAAAAAGGGGCAGTAGGCATAAGAAGGAAAGATATCAAAGACAGACATGAAGGATGCTAAAGTTTTCAGAAAATGCTTTCAGGATGTCTTTTTAAGGTCAGAACAAACTGAACATCTAGGAAACAGTGGGTGATGGGGCTCAAGGCAGAAGATGGCAAGGGAAAGCCCTGCGTGTCCCTCAGGTCTGAGTCTTGTCTCTGACACCATGAGCAGAGAGCATACATGAGTACATTCAGATTTCAGAAGCACAGCTCTGTAGGTTAACTTTTTTTTTTTTTTCTAATTCTGTAATACAACATACACTAAATACCTTAGCAGAATCACTTGACATCTTGCAAATCACTTCATATCTACAGAAGAGCCTAGGACCTTACAATTCTTTGTATTTCCTTCAATAAAGACCACAAATACCTTGCACGTAGTATGTCAGCAGACAACCAATAGTGCAGTAAAGGAAAAACATCCTTTGTAAGCTATTAACTTTTATCACCTGCTATCCCTTTAGAACAGCTGCTTGATCTGTTTGCACCTCTCATGAGTCATCAATGGTAAAGATTAGAGATCTCTTCAAGAAAACTAGAGATACCAAGGGAATATTTCATGCAAAGATGGGCACAATAAAGGACAGAAACAGTATGAACCTAACAGAAGCAGAAGATATTAAGAAGAGGTGGCAAGAATACATAGGAGAACTATACCAAAAAAGATCTTAATGACCCAGATAACCATGATGGTATGATTTCTCACCTGGAGCCAGGCATCCTAGAGTGTAAAGTCAAGTGGGCCTTAGAAAGCATTACTATGAACAAAGCTAGTGGAGGTGATGGACTTCCAGTTGAGCTATTTCAAATCCTAAAAGATGAGGCTGTGAAAGTGTTGCATTCAATATGCCAGCAAATTTGGAAAACTTGGCAGTGGCCACAGGACTGGAAAAGGTCAGTTTTTATTCCAATCCCAAAGAAAAGCAATGCCAAAGAATGTTCAAACTATCACATAATTGCACTCATCTCACACACTAGCAAAATAATGCTCAAAATTCTCCAAGTTAGGCTTCAATAGTACATGATCGAGAAATTCCAGATGTTCAAGCTGGATTTAGAAAAGGTAGAGGAACCAGAGATCAAATTGCCAACATTCGTTGGATCATAGAAAAAACATGAGAGTTCCAGAAAATCATATACTTCTACTTTATTGACTATGCCAAAGCCTTTGACTGTGTGGATCACAATAAACTGTGGAAAATTCTGAAAGAGATGGGAATACCAGACCACCTTACCTCCTGAGAAATCTGTAGGCACGTCAAGAAGCAACAGTTAGAACTGGACATGGAACAATGGACTGGTTTCAAATTGGGAAAGGAGATTGTCAAGGATGTATATTGTCACTCTGCTTATTTAGCTTATATGCTAAATAGGCAATGGCACCCCACTCCAGTATTCTTGCCTGGAAAATCCCATGGACGGAGGAGCCTGGTGGGCTGCAGTCCATGGGGTCGCTGAGTTGGACACGACTGAGCGACTTCACTTTCACTTCTCACTTTCATGCATTGGAGAAGGAAATGGCAACCCACTCCAGTGTCGGAGAAGGCAATGGCACCCCACTCCAGTACTCTTGCCTGGAAAATCCCATGGACGGAGGAGCCTGGTGGGCTGCAGTCCATGGGGTCGCTGAGTCGGACACGACTGAGCGACTTCACTTTCACTTCTCACTTTCATGCATTGGAGAAGGAAATGGCAACCCACTCCAGTGTTCTTGCCTGGAAAATCCCAGGGACGGGGGAGCCTGGTGGGCTACCGTCTATGGGGTCGCACAGAGTCGGACACGACTGAAGCGACTTAGCAGCAGAGTATATTATGTGATCTGCCAGGCTGAATGAAGCACAAGCTGGAATCAAGATTGCTTGGAAAAATATCAATAATCTCAGATATGCAGATGACACCACCCTTATGAAGGAGAAGAGGAACTAAAGAGTTTCTTGATGAAAGTGAAAGAGAAGCATGAAAAAGCTGGCTTAAAACTCAACATTTAAAAGACTAAGATCATGGCATCTGGTCCCAACATATCATGGCAAATAGATGGGGAAACAATGTAAACAGTGACAGACTTTATTTTCTTGGGCTCCAAAATCACTGCAGATGGTGACTGCAGCCAGGAAATTAAAAGATGCTTGCTCCTTGGAAGAAAAGCTATGACCAACCTAGACAGCATATTAAAAAGCAGAGACATTACTTTGCCAACAAAGGTCCATCTAGTCAGAGCTATGTTTTTTCCAGTAGTCATGTATGGATGTGAGCATTGGACCATAAGGAAAGCTGAGCACTGAAGAATTGAAGTTTTTGAACTGTGGTGCTGGAGAAGACTCTTAAGAGTCCCTTGGGTTTCAAGGAGATCCAACCAGTCCATCCTAAAGGAAATCAGTCCTGAATATTCACTGGAAGGACTGATGCTGAAGCTCCAATACTTTGACCACTTGATGTGATGAACTGAGTCATTAGAAAAGACCTTGATGCTGGGAAAGATTGAAGGTGGAAGGAGAAGGGGATGACAGAGGATGAGATGGTTAGATGGCATCACCGACTCAATGGACATGAGTTTGAGCAAGGTCCGGGAGTTGGTGATGGACAGGGAAGCCTTACGTACTGCAGTCCATGGGGTTGTAAAGAGTCAGAAACGACTGAGTGACTGAACTGAACTGACTCAGAAGGATTGATGTTGAAGCTGAAGCTCCAGTACTTTGGCCACCTGATGCAAAGCGCGAACTCATTGGAAAAGACTCTGATCCTGAGAAAGATTGCAGGCAGGAAGAGAGGGGGACCACGGAGGACAAGATAGCTGGATGGCATCATTGACTCAATGGACATAAGTTTTGATCAAACTACAGGAGGTAGTGAAGGACAGGGAAGCCTGGTGTGCTGCAGTCCATGGGTCATAAAGAATCAGACATGACTTAGCAACTGAACAAGAAGAAGAAAAGCTCAGTAGGTTAAGGACACAAGTTCATTTCACCTCCAAGTCCTACTACCCCAGAAAGATAGTGCTAAGTCGTGTCTGACTTGTGATCTTAGGAACTGTAGCCCACCAGGCTCCTTTTCCATGGGACTCTCCAGGCAGGAACACTGGAGTGGGTTGCCATTTCTTCTCCAGGGAAACTTCCAACTCAGGAATTGAACCAAGGCCTCCCACACTGCAGGCAGATGCTTTACTGACTGAGCTACATGGGAAGCTTCCAAGAGAAGAATAAAAACAGCATGTGACTCCATGGCTTTTTGCACATTCACACCTCAAACTGTAACTGTTTTCCAGATGCCTGCTGGTTTTCACTCTTAAAACTGTCAGAACAGTTTCTCCTTTTTTTTTTTTAATTTCTAAAACCAAAATGTCTAATTTGTTCCCTCTGAGCTAGGGGCAGTTTCCATAAAATGAAAATGTACTTTCCAGAAGAATTCTGTCTTCCCTTTAACACGTAATGGGGAACATCTTGCCAAAACAGCACCCATTTCCCATGCTTCCACGGGGGGACGACTGTGTCTCCCCTTCCCAACTACCCCTACCCACCCCACCACCACTACCCCCCGAGTCACTGCACCAATGTGTTGATAATCCACCTAAGAACATTCAGAGTCTGAGGTAAACTTCAAGGAAGACTAACTAACCTATGTTTCCAGACCACAACCACCTCTTTCTGTCTCCCCTTGAATCCCTCTTTTTCTTACTTTGGTCTCCACTGTGGTTGTTTACCTGTCTTGTAAATTGTTGTTTTGTAAGTCTGTAATTAACATGTGACTTCACATCACTTATTGCCTTAGAGTTTAGAAGGAATGCACTTTCCCCCAACTCTTTAATATGTCTAAGTCACTCTCTCTCATGCAATTCAAGTTGTTTGTTTTCATGTCTCCATCACTATTCCTTCAAAATTACATCCCCTACCCCTTTCTTTGATCTGACCAATTCTTTTATTACTCTCTGAACTTGTCTATGTCATAACACAGGTGAGTAACCCCTCAAGCACCATCAACCAGGCTACATTACTTCATCACACGTGTTCCCTTGATGTGCCTCTAAATAAAGATGTATATGAAACTAACAATAAACTGTACGAGCAGTCATTGTATAAAGAGCACTATAAAGGATATTCTGAAAGGAGAACCAATAGAAAAGAATACTCAGTTCCTCAATTAAGTTTGCAATCCAATTGGGCATTGAGAGGACTGATCAAAGCAGGATCCTGGGGGGGAAGTTTTAAGCCAATTTCAAAGGAGATTAAAACTGGACTGAGTTCAAATCATACACATTTTCCTGACCTTTGAGAATTTATTTGCATACAATGTAAAGGGTAAGAGAATACTAATTTTATTTTTTTCATTATCTAACACTCTGTAACAGATGTGACTGTTCTCAATAAATACCGTAATGTGTAGGAAGACCCAACTTTCAATTTCTTGATGTCTGTCCAAAGCTAGAATTTTCAAAGGTCAAATTTTATTCTACTTACCTTTCAGCTAATCCATTTACATCAGAAAGATGTTGAGAGTCTTAGGACAATACTTTGAAGCACATATTTTATATGTAACTTCAAAAGCAAAAAATAAGCTAAAAACTGGGCAGTAACCAATTGAACTACCATAAATTAATCTTTAACATAGGAGTAAACATTTTTAGAGACTATAATTGACATTTGGCTATTTACATATTGTAGCATGTAAACGAATTTACAGTTTAAATAGTATTTCAAATGCCAAAGAATAAAAAGACATACAGAATACAGACAGTCCTGTTTCTGTCTTATGACATAACTCTTTAGGTAGGGCAGCTTTCAAATCATATTGGTGGTTTAGTCACTAAATCATGTTAGACTCTTGAGACCCCATGGACTGTAGCCCACAGGCTCCTCTCTCCATGGGATTCTCCAGGCAAGAATGCTGGAGTGGGTTGCCATTTCATCCTCCAGGGGATCTTCCCAACATAGGAATCGAACCCAGGTCTCCTGCATTGCAGGCAGATTCTTTACTGACTGAGCTACAAGGGAAGCCCCTCAAATTGTATTATTTGAATTCAAATAATCAATAAGTAACGGAGAAGGCAATGGCAACCCACTCCAGTACTCTTGCCTGGAAAATCCCATGGATGGAGGAGCCTGGAAGGCTACAGTCCATGGGGTCGCTAAGTCTGACATGTTTGAGTGACTTCACTTTCACTTTTCATTTTCATGCATTGGAGAAGGAAATGGCAACCCACTCCAGTGTTCTTGCCTGGAGAATCCCAGGGACAGGGGAGCCTGGAGGGCTGCCGTCTATGGGGCCACACAGAGTCGGTCACTACTGAAGTGACTTAGCAATAGCAATCAATAAGTAAAGTCTAAAGAAAGTAGCTTTGTTTTATAACTTTCTAACCCATGGGCCTTGGGTGATAGCACTGGAGGGTAGCAGCGGGTCTCTCTCCATGTGCACAGAGAACTCCTGCGCCGTCCACCCCTCCCAGCTAAGACGAGGCATCAGGACTCATGGGCCTTGTCTAGGAATATGGAGTTCTCAGAATTATTAAGTACAGGGAGAGAGAAAAAGTCAAAACTAATTCAGTGTACTCCAGAGTGCTTGAATGGAGAGAACAGGTGCCTGAAGAGAAAAGAGTGAACGTACCAGCCATATCACCTCCACAGAGGGACCAACCCTCTGTGCTCATCACATCCATCAGTCACGGGGCAAACCGGCCAGAAGCCTCTCACTTCCTCTGTAAGGGCAGCTGACAGACAGACAGACTACTGTCTAGTAACTAGAAGCAAGGCACGCTATATGAAAGACAGAGCTGCATGTTTTTCAAGAGTAGTGAAGCACTAAAGTTTGAGAAGTGGACACAATTTAGCAGAAAGTTAAACATGTATCTTTGATCCACTCAGCTTCAATCTAAGTTTCTAAAACAAGTCTTGACATCAGACTCTTAGTTCAGTTCAGTCGCTCAGTCGTGTCCGACTCTTTGCGACCCCATGAATCGCAGCACATCAGGCCTCCCTCTTCATCACCATCCCTCGGAGTTCACTCAGACTCACATCCATTGAGTCTGTGATGCCATCCAGCCATCTCATCCTCGGTCATCCCCATCTCCTCTTGCCCCCAATCCCTCCCAGCATCAGAGTCTTTTCCAATGAGTCAACTCTTCGCATGAGGTGGCCAAAGTACTGGAGTTTCAGCTTTAGCATCATTCCTTCCAAAGAAATCCCAGGGTTGATCTCCTTCAGAATGGACTG
>SJYT01074124.1:455745-473272 GCA_006410635.1 Cephalophus harveyi | reverse complement strand
CCAGCGTTTCTCATAATGTACTCTGCATGTAAGTTAAATAAGCAGCATGACAATATACAGCCTTGACGGACTCCTTTTCCTATTTGGAACCAGTCTGTTGTTCCATGTCCAGTTCTAACTGTTGTTTCCTGACCTGCATACAGATTTCTCAAGAGGCAGGTTAGGTGGTCTGGTATTCCCATCTCTTTCAGAATTTTCCACAGTTCATTGTGATCCACACAGTCAAAGGCTTTGGCATAGTCAATATAGCAGAAGTAGATGTTTTTCTGGAACTCTCTTGCTTTTTCCATGATCCAGCGGATGTTGGCAATTTGATCTCTGGTTCCTCTGCCTTTTCTAAAGCCAGCTTGAACATCAGGGAGTTCACAGTTCACGTATTGCTGAAGCCTGGCTTGGAGGATTTTGAGCATTATGTAAGGTATAAATAGGATAACGTAAATTTCTCACCTCATCATTGGATGATTCTGGCATGCTACTAAGTCACTTCAGTTGTGTCCGACTCTGTGCGACCCCATAGATGGCAGCCCACCAGGCTGCCCAGTCCCTGGGATTCTCCAGGCAAGAACGCTGGAGTGGGTTGCCATTTCCTTCTCCAATGCATGAAAGTGAAAAGTGAAAGTGAAGTCGCTTAGTCGTGTCCGACCCTCAGCAACCCCATGGACTGCAGCCTTCCAGCCTCCTCCGTCCATGGGATTTTCCAGACAAGAGTACTGGAGTGGGGTGCCACTGCCTTCTCCAGATTCTGGCATGAGATGGTATTAAATAGCCATAGGAAAATTACACGTGTAAAAGTCTAGATTTTATCATAGTGGAGAGAACATGAGGTACAAAGTCAAACCTCTTGTTCAAATCATGACTCTTACCCTTTATCAATTTTTGACCTAAAGCAAGTTAATTTTTATACATGTCACTTTCCTATCAGTTAAATATGAATTAATGAAAATGACTTTAAAGGGTTATTATAAGAATTGCCTAAGATAATACAGTAAAATAACAGGTGCACAGTACACAGGATTCTAGTTTCCCATACCCCTCTTAGGGCTGTTAATTCAGGTTTTATGAAACAGACACATATCATCTCAGAAAAGAACCTGTCCTCAAGTAAACTAACGACAAAGAGCCAATGACTCCAAGAGTAAACGATGTCATTACTGAGTGCTTGACTTCAACTGCCTCCCAATTAATTTATTGCATTTTCCAGTTTCTAGATACTTCATTGGTAACAAGGAAATGAGAAGGTATGAAATTTAAATTAGTCTGTTTTGCTTATGAGTTTCCAGGCTATAACATCAAGTGTTTTAAAATTACCCAGTTCATCAGGTTTTCCACACACTATTGGTTCAAAGCTCAAGAAAAATGGAAAATCACTATAATTTTATACACACACGAATATCTACCTTATTTTATTCTACATGAAATCTTAATACACAGAGCAATGTTGTATGTGTTGATAGTGTAGAATACTTTTTGTTCAGGTTTTCTTTGGGATTATCAATGTAACAGAGAATTCAATACTATGCACCCTGAACTAGATAAGAACTAGAAAAATCTAACATATTATCTCAAATTACAACTTAATCATGACAAAAAACTGCTGCAAGAATAATGAGATATTTTGAGGGCACAAATTTTTCTGATTATTTCTTTTTACTTCTCTTCACTGTATTCACTCTTGGCTAATCACTACACTTAGAATAGCATCACTGACTCATTGACATGAATTTGAGCAAACTCCAGGAGATAGAGAAGGACAGGGAAGCCTGGCATGCTGCAGTCCACGGGGTCACAAAGAGTCGGACATGACTTAGTGACTGAACAACTACAAGGTAATGAACTTCCAGCTGAATCCACCAGACCTCTCCAAGTACCCCAGCCTGACAGAGGTCTCTGCTCTTAAAAAAAAAAAAAAAGAAGCTAGGAAAACCTGCTTTATGGCATTATTCTTAAGAGTATCTTTACTCTTATCAAAGTGACCTGTCTAGCTATATTTCTGAAAAGCACCAGAGGATTTATAAAATGAAATTCTCAACCAATTTATATCTCCATTTCTCCTCCAGGAGGAGCAAACTTCCATGTATGCTGCAGGGCTGCTTCTTTTGAAAAGGGGAGTCAATTTATACTTGGAAAAGTTCTCAAAAATCATCCAATTCTTTGATTTTTACAGAGAAGAACACCATATCCCAGATAGCATGTCATCACTAACCAGAAATTGACCTGGGCCTGGAACCTGGGAAGGAGCCATCTCATTTTCTACTTAGACTCCCCTCCAGAGAACATGCTTCATGCTCATAATATCTAATACTAAGTTATTTTCAAATTATAGTTGGAAAATATATAAACACATTTTAAAAATGATTTTATATACAAAAGAACAACTTCTAACCCCAATTACTATTCCATACAAACGTTTCTTATTTTTGCAGGAAGTGCATTTTGGTGCAAGAAAAAGAAGACATTAGATTTGACTTCTTTAGTAACAGAAGAAGAAAGTTTCCATGAAAATTAAACAGACACTAACTAATGTTTCATTCACCAAATCAACTTAAGAATATAATTTGATTTTCAAAAAGCTCTGGACATTAAAAAAAATCATATCCATATGACTATTAGTTCAACCAGGCACATTTCCACATGACACCTGAATGGCCACTGTTTTCTAGTGGAGCCAGCAGTTGTGGCCCAGCTCTCTGACCGGATGTGGAATGATACAGGTTCTGAGGAGCTTGTGCCCAGAGCCACTTCAAGGCTGATTTCATTGGCCAAGTCTGAATGGAAGAAAACACCCACCCACCTGCCTGGAGTCCCCTGCAGGCTGAGAAACACGGATGGCCTGGATGGCTGGGCAAATGGAAGATAAGGCAGACAAACATGAGAGAAAAGGATCCCACAGCCTAATTAAGTCTCCTTACCTGCTGAGCAGCATCTGAACATTTTTTCGGAGTTTCTAAAACAGCAGATTGAGAGTCTGGGTTGAAAAGGAAGAAGACAGGCAATATGTTAAAGAGCAGATTTTCCCATTTCTTTGATCAGAAAATGAAACTAACTACAATATACCTTCAACCACAATAAGCATCCAAACACCCAGGCTACTTTCCAGCTATACTTACATGCTATGAGGACATGACCACTTTTCAGTACATGTAACACACAAGATGACATGCTCATGTCATTAGGTATTTTTAAAATTAGATTAGCACTATGCCCTTCTTTACACATCAGTCATGATTACTTATCTCAATAGCTAGTTTCTATTTTGTGCCAGGAAGTATCTGCTAAGACAGTCACTGCTCATATTATTCTCTTAAGCCTGTACACTAATGGAAGCCAACTCCCTAGCCTGGAAGGATGGGGTCTTGGGCACCTTATCTGAATGTTGACAGCCAACCTTGCCCTTTCAACAAGAGATAATGTGCCCTCGCTAAGAGGCACTGAGTGATGGTCATCTGAGACAGAATCTATGGGACTGCGGCTTCTTCACACTGGAAAAACCTAAGGGATAGCCAAGGGTATGTTTCCTTCTGTTTTTTTAAGCTAAGGGATGCTTTCTGTGAAGCTCACAAAAATAAAGACATAAGAGAGCCTCCAGGAACTACCAGCAACCGTGGATTAGAGTCTGAGAACGACTTCTCAGACTTGTATCGCAGTGAGGAACTGAGGCCCAGACACAGCTGGTAGGGAGATAAAGATGAGTCTGTCTCCCCACTGTCCCACTGCTCCCCATCCCAGACTGGCACACAGACCAGATGCCTGACAACACACAGAAGTCACTCTGGGGGATACCTCAGACTTTACTAATTTAACAGCATTTTAGTTCACGTGTGAGACAATGCACAGAAAAAGTAAAAGGCATTCATGGTTTAAATCATACAATGTATTGTTAACCTTCATTGAAAGTTCATTTCACTTGGATTAAAGCATGGTCTCCACCTGAGCCCCACGAGCCTCCTTTGGCCTTCTCCTCTCCCGCTGCCCCGACCTCTGTGCCGTCCCCACCTGCCAAGCACACGCTGGCCACACCAGCCTTCCTGCTGCCCTGCACACACAGTCCTGCCCCCTCCAGGGGATCTGGGTGCGTGGGGATCTCTGCACACACACCCTCCGTCTCCCTGCTCCATGGAGCACCCCATTCCCTGTTGCTCTCTCCACAAAGTCGGTCCTCAAACAAAATGCTATAAAATTCACTTGTTTGCCGACTTATTTCTCTAACTTACTTGACTAAATCAAACTCTATGAAGACAGACACTTTGTATATTCTTTTCCTTACTGACTCCCCAGCACCTAGAACAGTGCCTGACACACAGTAGATGTGTAAAATATTTGTTGAGTGTTGTGGGAGGGGATGAAGGGTGAGACCAAGGAATGATGAAACCATGGAAGCAAAGCGGGAGCCCCAGGAGAGTAGGCGCTGGGCAGGGTACAGGTCGCCATGCCGTTCCTAGGGCTGCACCTAAGCTCAGGGTACATCTGTCAGAACAAAATCACTGAGAACAGGATGGCATGATCACTCACCAACAGGTATCACTGTGGCAACAATACTAACAAGCAGCTTTAACACACAAGTGTTTTCCCAAATACAATATTTCACTAAGTTAATCAAAAGATTTGTCGCATACTGACAGAGCTCTATTTTGAACTCAACACAAGAGCTGGCCATTTTTGAAGAAAGATCTTTAACATCACAGCAAGGACAGTTAATATTAAAGCAAATCCAGGCTCTAGAACACTTGTTTTCTGCTGGTTTTAGTCACCTTCAAATCCTCTGAAACACAACAGACTTGAGATAAGACCCTGGGGCTTTGTAGAAACGAGGACGTTTTCTCTTCCTTGTCTGTCTATGCAGGGGATGCAGGCAGAGCCCACAGGGTCTCCAGGGGGGTCACAAACAGCCCTTTCCCTTAGAGACACATACAGTGTTTCCCAGTTTTTTTAAAAAAATAGTCCTATGCCACATGACCTGCTCCAAAAAGCAAACCTCTGGATTCTGATGGTAAAAAGAATGTCACCACCTCACCAAAACAAAGAACTAGAGAGTCTTATCAATATTCCACTGTTTTGAACACCTACATTTAAACTTTGATCTGAACTGAGTTCACCCTTTCACCCTCACCTCTTTCACCACTTCCTTGAATCAGTGTGTTATGATGCCTAGGAGAAATTTATACATCAAAATATTCTATTCAAGATCATAAGCTGGAGCACAGGAGTTCTAGAGGGTCAAGATTTTAAGGTGAAAGAAATGTACAGAATAACTACAAAGTAAGGGGGAAACAAATGAGAATAATCAAGAGAAGAGAGAAAAGCAAATGTCGAGGAGAGGGAAAACAGGAGAGAATAAGAAGGAAAAAGAAGGAAGGGAAGCAAAAGAGCAAAAGGAAGCATGAAAACTCACAAAGGGCTGCCCACCGAGGGACGACACAGGCTGGGCTGTGCCCAGTGACTGGCCTCTGAGCACCAGGCCGGTCAGGACCCTGTGGGCAGGTCGGGAAGAAACCCACCGGGTTCCAGTGTCCTCAGAGTGTGGACACCTTGTGCGAACTGCCAGGGCACTGGCCTCCCACCCCTCCTCCCAGAATTGGGGAGCTTTTCAGAACTGCCTTCTGTCAGCCCTGCACCCGCAGACAGTCCCTCTGCATCATCAGGATGGGTGTTTTCTGAGTGACCCAGGGAGAGCTCTCAAGAGCACATCTCATACTGCCAACTCCTCCACCCACCCTTCCTAAGGATTAAGAAATTCAGTTTAGTTCAGTTCAGCTGCTCAGTCATGTCTGACTCTGCCACGCCATGGACTGCAGCACGCCAGGCTTCCATGTCCATCCCCAACTCCCAGAGCTTACTCAAAGTCACATCCTTTGAGTCAGTGAAGCCATCCAACTAGAAGTCTAAGAAACTAGACTGTGCCAGGGTCCAGCCCCAGTGGATCCAGGGTAATTCAAAGGGGAGACGGTGTGGCGTCTTAGAAAGAATTATTTAATTAGAAATATAAGAGAGATTAGGGAAAAATAGTACAGCAGGAAAATTTAGTGGAGAAAAGAGGCTGAATAACTTGGTTTATGTGGAGAACTAATAAAACCTCAGGACAAGAGGTTTGTACCATCTACGTTAGGCCACTGGCACCCATTTGAAAGCGGAGGGTGCCCCGCCTTGGGCTCCCTCTGTCGTGGGTCTTAGAAGCCAGGGCAAGTAGGTAGATATGGCGAGCATCCATGGCCCAGATGGGAATTCAGCCTGAAAATAGAGTAAGAAAAGACAAGGGGGAACCAGTCTTTCCAATGACTGGCCCATCCTTTATTGTTCAGGAACGCTTTTATACTTTTGATTGTACATAGAGATCAATGGATAATACAAAATTATGCAGTGTCAGCAGTCCTGACTCTTATCGAGACCAGGCTTTCTCTCTGCATACCTAGTTGTATACACAAGTCTTAGGTGATTTACATCATCTTATGACCAGAAGGCCAATTAACATTTTACGGCCCTTTTCTGATAAGGGTCTGTCAACCAGAAGACTTATTAGGCTTAATGCTAATTAAGGGCTGCTGCTAAGTCGCTTCAGTCGTGTCCGACTCTGTGTGACCCCAGAGACAGCAGCCCACTAGGCTCCCCCATCCCTGGGATAGTGTTGTTCTTTTCCAAAGCCTGGTGCCACTCTCAGAAAGCACTAAATAAAGTTACATTCTTACATAGCAAGGACACAACAATTATAACAATGAAAGAAGTACAGTGATTTATAACAAAGAGAAAAGTAATTAACTCAAAAGTCTAGTGTTGCTAACATCAAAACTACTATATTCCTTTTTTCTATATCCCAATTAAATTGATTAATATCCTTCAGGTGTCTAAAAGATAAAGAATATGGAGGCCTGGCAGCAGTCATTGAGTCAACAGTGAAACCCATCACCAATATAATTTTTAGCTCTTTAGAAAAGGCTCTGTATCTTTAAGATGCTGTAAGCTTCATGCCTCTCGCGGTTGGGGGCCGTAAACAATCACAAGTTGTAAAAGTCCGGACAGACCAGTCAGGTAAGTTAGAAAGCTATCAGAGGGGTTTAAACCGAGACATTCTTTTTATATGCAGGGGACTATTAACTGGAGCCCTAAGTTAATTCCTTTTAGAGAAAGGTGATGGGGGATGGCCCCCGGTTATGTCAGAAGAGTGGAAAGCACAGTACAATAAGGCAGGCAGACTCTGGTTTTTTGGGAGTAGATGTTCGAGAAAATTCAGCAAGGCTCCCTTAAGACCCGACTCACCCTTGCCTGTCGGACCCCTTAACCTCATGACCTTTGCCACTGGCGGGACTCCTCGTGCTGGCTCCCGGCAAGACTGCTTTAAAAAAAATTACTGTCTGAAGTAGAGTGGGAGAAAGAACATTTCTGACAAAAATTTAAATGCTCCATTAAAAAAAAAAAAAAACTTCACAAAAATTTCTGGGCACTCCACAATTCCAAATATGCTTCAAAAATGATCTCTTTATCATCACAAATAAGCCAGTGACTTACAAAACAAAACACACCTGGATGAGGTTTACATTTGTAGAGAGGACAGGAAGAAAAAGGGTAGAATATACCACTCTGCTAGGAATGGAACATAAATCAAATATCCTTCAAAATACAGAAAATACACCTTCTGAAAATGAACTGAGCAGTCTCTCAAAACTTTTACATTTTAATGAAAAATGTGCTTATATAAAATTACTAAATTATAGCTTCTTTAATGATCAATTTGATTCAAATCTAATCAATTTAATTGAAAGAAAATTCATTAAATTTCATTTAAATACCATGACTTATGATTAGCAGCCTAACCAATAGTAGATGTCTCTACTCTAGTATGCCATGTCCTTACACAAATGAAGATGGGGTTAAAAATGTAATTTCCCTAAAAGGGGTCAACCCTGTTTTCTGCTTATTTTATTATTTAATAGTCTGGATCTGACCCTCGTTGCCAGCAAAGGATGTCCACAGAGAGGCGTCAGCCTGCATATATGAGGGGGAAACGTGAGCTGATTTAAAAATAATATAATAAAACTGAACATGAAGAATCATCTCCAGGAGACATAGTTGATCTGCTTGAGAGCATTTTATTCCTGAGTCAGGTGGCAGGTTGAGAGATAAACATCATCAAAGCCCCCTGGCCCCTTACAGAATCTATGCTTTTTCTCAAGTGAACATGGATTAAAGCATCAGGAAAAACCTGGAAATGAGTTGAGAATGCACTTCACACTATATTTCATCCCACAGAAGCTCCTTTATTTAGAAGCTGTAGAAATACTTCTTTTGGATACTAAAGGACAGAAGAGTTGTCCTTCTGAGATTATTGCTTTTCCTCTCACAGACATAGGGCATTATCCAGCTGTGTTCCCACTTCTCTTTCTACCTTAAACTTGAGGGATAAATGTCAAGCATCTTTAAAAACTGCAAGTCGTTCTGAAAGTCATTTCAGCATGCTGGTTCACCTCAGTGCTATACTCAGTTCCTTTCAATCTAATCTATTTCCTTCTATCATCTTTTTGTACACCTCACATATTCATACACTGCTCTGATATCTTTTTGGAGCCAAGGTGGATTACCATTCTTTTAGCCAGCAAGTAAACACAGGTTTTAGGATTCCTATACAAAAAGTTTGTCATGTTTCTACCAGCTATCCTTTCATATTTTCCTCCAGGATTTTCTGTGCCAAAATTGCTTTTATAAAATCAGTCCTCTGTTCAATCTCTTGACCATTCACATTTTTAAGGAAAGATAATGGACCTGGACTTCCTTGGTGTTTCAGTGGTTAAGAATCCACTTGCTAATGCTGGGGACAGGAGTTCTATCCATGGTTCAGGAAGATTCCACATTCCAAGGGACAAGTCCACAAGCTGCAACGACTGAAGCCGGAGCGCCTAGAGCCCATGCTCCACAACAAGAGAAGCCACTGCAATGAGAAGCCCCAGGGCCACAACTAGAGAAAGTCTGCACCTAGCAACAAAGACCCAGCCCAGCCAGAAATAAATAAATAAAATTAATTTTTTAAAAGAATTTATTGAAACAAAGAAAGAAAGGGACTTTCCTGGTGGTCCAGTGGCTAAGACTCCATGTTCCCACTGCAGGGGGCCCAAGTTTGATCCCTGGCTTGGGGAACTAAAGATCCCACATGTGGCAATGAAGATCCTATGTGCTGCAACTAAGACCAGGAACAGCCAAATAAATAAATATATATACTTTTAAATTTTTTTGAAAAGGAAGATAATGGCCTTGATTTTCTAAAGATGCACCAAGAATGATCAAGACACTCTTCACACCTTGACCCTGTTCTCCACAAATTCAAAATGAAAATCAAGTCTCTCTTTGCGTAAATCTATCAAGTAACCTTTGAAGCTTGGTGATGAGCCCTTAAAATGGTCCTCGGGCTCTTTCAGCACACACAGAATTCCATCAAATATAATACTTGCATTCATGTGCTGAGTATATATTTTATTAATATTTATATCTTTTTCAACAAAAGATCTTCATTTATTCACTCAATATTTAAGTATATACTGTATCCAAAGGTCTTGAAATGTTAGGAGTCTACACAGAAGACAAATAGTAGATACAGATCAAATCTAAACCTATATAATTCACATGATAGAGATATGAATAAAGTGCCAGGAGGCTCCAGAAAAACCACTGTGGTGGGGGTGGGTTGCATCAAATAAGTAAAGGGAAATGAAGAGAGAGAAGATAAGGAGAAAAGATAACTGAAAAGGATCTCTTATTAACATTTCTGCTACAAACATCTGGAGCAAGCACATTGCTCTCTAACTTCCTTTCCAGCCTGTCCTTCTAGGAGACTTCACTCTACGGACTTCAGATGGTCAGCCTCAGCACCTCAGGCCCCTCTGTGGAGGCAACACAAAGACACTGTACGAACCGAAGATCCCCAAGAACCCACAATCCCTGAGGGCTCACTGCAGCCTCTGCACCTAGATTAACATAGAGGGTCCATTTCTTCACCAGTAGGTGAAGGTAGAGAAAGCCAGTTTCACAAAATGGATTGTGGAAAAACAGAAGTGCAGTCCCCGAGAAAGGCAGAAAAGGCAGCACCACGAATCTGAATTAGCCTGCCATGCGGATTAGAGGGGCTTCCCAGGTGGCACTAGTGGGAAAGAATCCGCCTGCCAATGCAGGAGACAAGGGGACCCCAGTTTGATCCTTGGGTTGGGAAGAGGGCAATGGAAACCCACTCCAATATTCCTGCCTGGAGAATCCCTTGGACAAGGAGACTGGGGGATACGGTCCATAAGTTGACAAAGAGTCAGACACGACTGAAGTGACTTAACATGCACACATGGGGATTAGTAACCAGTGCAAAGTAATTAACCTCCAATTAAAATAAATAAATTTATATCAAGGCATCCACAAAAAAAAAAAAAAAAAGAAGAAGAAGAAGAAGAGCCAAAAGGCAAAAAAAGTCAAAGAAAAACCAAGTTGCCAATTTTCTAAGAAGGAATCACAAGTCTTTCTCCTTCAGAAAGAAAAATAATCAGTGAGTTCTTTTACTTTAAAACAAAGCTGAAAGGGACCACATGCTGCAAACAGCAATTTTAGCTGTGAAGTCACTACACAGATCACAGTCAAGTGCACTGGAAATAGTCTGTCACTATTAATAATCACAGTATCAGTATTTGCAATTAATATCTGTTTTTCAAAAAACGTAGGGCCTATGCATGGTTTTCACTGTTACTGACATCCTCACTTGCCTGCTTATGACAGGGAGGGTGAATGGTCCCAGAATGAGAATGCCCTGCAGAATCTTGCAGAATCACAGTAGGAAAAGTTTGCTGCTGCTACTGCTAAGTCACTTCAGTCGTGTCCGACTCTGTGTGACCCCACAGACGGCAGCCCACCAGGCTTCCCCGTCCCTGGGATTCTCCAGGCAAGAACACTGGAGTGGGTTGCCATTTCCTTCTCCAATGCATGAAAGGGAAAAGTGAAAGGGAAGTCGCTCAGTCATGTCCGACTCTTAGCGACCCCATGGACCGCAGCCCACCAGGCTCCCCCGTCCGTGGGATTTTCCAGGCAAGAGTACTGGAGTGGGGTGCCATTGCCTTCTCCAAGGAAAAGTTTAGGAAGGGCCATTAGGCCATTTTGGACAAAACAGTTATTGGGCTCTTGGGTTTATTAACAGATCAGCTGGATAAAAATAAGTTACTACATTATACTATTTTCTACTTATCTCCATCATCTTCTTTAAGAATACACATTTTAAAAGGAGACAAGTTGTTATATTAAAAATTGCTACTCTGGCATTTTACAAGCTGTATCAAATAACAAAGAAAAAATTAGTTTGAAAACTTCTTGGCCTTAATCCCAACTATCATCTCTTACCAAACTAAAATTCATATTATTACTAATTAACTTTCTGTCCAGCATTCCTCCAGTTTACAAAAAAAAAAAAAAAAATCAGTAACATAAAATGCTTCATAACTTTTTAAAACGGCCCTAAAATTTTAGAGGATAATATAATTGTTTCAGTTAAAGTTGAGAAGTTCACCTGAGGGATGAAAAAAAAAAGGAAAATATCACCCTAATCACTTGTGTAAAACACAAGATATGAACAACTGTTAAAATATCTCTCAGTGAAACTGATTGATTCTACTGTAGCTACACCTAGCTATTTCCTAACCAGTAAGTAATTTCCAGAAAAACATCTACTTCTGCTTTATTGACTACACCAAAGCCTTTGACTATGTGGATCACAACAAACTGTGGAAAATTCCTAAACAAATGGAAATACCAGACCACCTTACCTGCCTCCTAAGAAATCTGTATACAGGTCAAGAAGCAACAGTTAGAACCGGACATGGAACAACGGACTGGTTCCAAATTGGGAAAGGAGTATGTAAAGGCTGTATATTATCACCCTGCTTATTTAACTTATATATAGAGTACATCATGTGTAATACTGGGCTGGATGAAGCACAAGTTGGAATCAAGATTTCTGGGAAAAATATCAGTAACCTCAGATATGTAGATGACACCAACCTTATGGCAGAAAGAGAAGAAGAAGTAAAGAGCCTTTTGATGAAAGTGAAAGAGGAGAGTAAAAAAGCTGGCTTAAAATTCAACATTCAGAAAACTAAGATCATGGCATCTGGTCTCATCAGTTCAGTTGCTCAGTCGTGTCCGATTCTTTGAGACCCCATGAGTCGCAGCACGCCAGGCCTCCCTGTCCATCACCAACCCCTGGAGTTCACTCAAACTCATGTCCATCGAGACAGTGATGCCATCCAGCCATCTCATCCTCTGTTTTCCCCTTCTCCTCCTGCCCTCAATCCCTCCCAGCATCAGAGTCTTTTCCAGTGAGTCAACTCTTCTCATGAGGTGGCCAAAGTACTGGAGTTTCAGCTTTATCATCATTCCTTCCAAAGAACACCCGGGGCTAATCTCCTTTAGAATGGATTGGTTGGATTTCCTTGCAGTCCAAGGGACTCTCAGGAGTCTTCTCCAACACCATAGTCCAAAGCATCAATTCTTTGGCATTCAGCTTTCTTCACAGTCCAACTCTCACATCCATACATGACCACTGCAAAAACCATAGCCTTGACTAGACGGACCTTTGTGGGCAAAGTAATGTCTCTGCTTTTCAATATGCTATCTAGGTTGGTCATAACTTTTCTTCCAAGGAGTAAGCGTCTTTTAATTTCATGGCTGCAGTCACTATCTGCAGTGATTTTGGAGCCCAAAAAAATAAAGTCTGACACTGTTTCCACTGTTTCCCCATCTATTTCCCATGAAGTGATGGGACCAGATTGCATGATCTTCGTTTTCTGAATGTTGAGCTTTAAGCCAACTTTTTCACTCTCCTCTGGTCCCTTCACTTCATGGCAAATAGATGGGGAAACAATGGAAACAGTGACACACTTTATTATCTTGGACTCCAAAATCACTGCAGATGGGGACTGCAGCCATGAAATTAAAAGACACTTTCTCCTTTGAAGAAAATATGACCAACCTAGACAGTATATTAAAAATCAGAGACATTACTTTGCTGACAAAGGTCTGTCTAGTCAGAGTTATGGTTTTTCTAGTAGTCATATATGGATATGAGCATTGGACTAGAAAGAAAGCTGAGCACTGAAGAATTGATGCTTTTGAACTGTGGTGTTGGTGAGGACTCTTGAGAGTCCCTTGGACTGCAAGGAGATCAAACCAAACCATCCTAAAGGAAATCAGTCCTGAATATTCATTGGAAGGACTGATGCTGAAGGTGAAACTCCAACACTTTGGCCACCTGATGCAAAGAACTGACTCATCTGAAAAGACCCTGATGCTGGGAAGGATTGAGGGAAGGAGGAGAAAGGGATGACAGAGAATGAGATGGTTGGATGGCATCATCGACTCAATGGACATGAGTTTGAGCAAGCTCTGGGAGTTGGTGATGGACAGGGAAGTCTGGCATGCTGCAGTCCATGCGGTTGCAAAGAGTTGGACACGACTGAGCAACTGAACTGAAGTAACTTTTAACATAAACAAATAAAAGTGTACTTAATAGGATAAATATTTTAAGTTATATAATTTTCCCTTTAAAACTAAATTATTTTACATGCTCGTTTTTTTTCAGGTGTTACTTAAGCACCCTCTCATCTCTGAAGATCTACCTTGGCCCTTGATCAACTGTTCTCTGTACCACAAGAAAGTCAAAGTCCTACATAGAACATGTTTCTTATGCCACACCTCTTGTTTGTGGTTCATTTCAGAGAGTATAGTCCATCAAGTAAACACTAAGCAGTGTTTCAAAAGCATGGGCCTTTAAAAGGGGGTACACAAGGTTGGGTGTGGGCCCCCACTCAGTGCCTCAGTGAAAAGAAAGAAGTAAAGGTATCACTTTGGGATGAGGAGAAAAACAGAGGCTGTGAGCAGGAGGCCCCCCTCTGCAGATCTTTGGACAGTAGTCTGAAATAAAGTCACTGATGGTGTGGGCCATTGTTGGCTTTAAAGGGATTCATGAGGAATATAATGACTGCATTCTGGATGCCAATCTATACTTTCACACTTAGATAATTCTCAAAGTATCCCTATGCAGTAGGTGCTATCCTTACTACCATTTTACAGGTGCAAAAACCAAGGACAGAAATTAGGAAACTTGCCCAAGGTTACAAGCTGTTACACAGCAGAGCCCAAGCTCCCTGGTCACACTCTTCACAGAGGTCTCAGCTAGGCTTCCACCCAACATCTTTCTCTTAATATGCCAATGGGAATAAAATACCAAATTCTTAACTCTAACACTATGCTATGATATCATTTAGGAAAATTTGATGAGGGAGAGATTTCTGAGTTATAATAATACTCTTCTATTTACTCTTCCCTGATGGATCAGATGTCAATATTCCTGATCAGTCTGCCAAGAGGATGCTGTGATTTTATTAAGCTAAAATGAAAAAGGAAGCAAGGAGAAAGACAATCAAATTCCATAAAAACATTGTTACACAAATATGATTCTTAATTCAATACAATGAAGTGCTTTTCTAGTTTGGGGCTCCATAAAAAGATGATGTCAATGTCATGCTACCTTCAAAGTACTTCAAGAATAACACAAAACACTTTAGGACAACACAAGGGACAAAAAGAAAAAAAGAATCAAATGTTACATCTGAGCAATGTACGATTTTTTAAATTACTTAAAATTTAGATTTAGTAGAATGTATAGCTTCATCTTGCCTCTATCATTTATCTCTGAAGGCAAAGAAAAAACTAACAAAAGCTCAAAGAGAATAGTGAGAGAAGAGCCAGGGAAGGAGGTGAGGTGGCTGCCACCTCTGAAGCCAACAGACAGAAAGTTCCCTTCTGAGCTTTCAGCCCATATGGTGGGTGGCTTCCTTCCAGATGGAGGCCTCAGCTGGACCCCCAAGCAGTGGTTCTCAGACTCTGTATACACAGTACTAACTGGATAGCTCTAGTTTCCCAGTCCCCATAACTATGAAGATAAAGTGTAAGAATTTTCAGTTTAACAAGCTTCCCAGTGATTTAGCCTGATTTATATGAAGATTATAATCTAAGAAATACTTGGAAGAGAAACCCGGACTCACTACTCAGCAGGTGCTTCACAGAGATTTGATGTTACTTTCAGAACATGCGCTCTTCCCATGGGCCTACCTGTGTCAGCATCCTTAGGCCTGTGTTCTTCATCAGGAGGTTTAGATGGTGGCCAAGCAGCTGGGACTCTCCTGGGAAACTGCCCTTCGATATAATCCAGTGAATGTGTGGGTTGACTAACTGCAGCCCAGGTGTAAAGTTGATCTTGCTATATTAAAAAAAAAAATTAAGCTATTTTAATTCAATCACGAAAAATGGAGTCTTCTTGATTGATATTTGCAACATCATTTCTATCATAAATACATGTGTGGTAGGCAAATATATAGATGCAAACATACATAAAACATGAAACAGCATTTTATACTATTCAACGTAGATTCATCACATAAACTTTCTTTCACACATTTTGTTTTCATAACCATATGTGTTTCAACTTCTATGGTAAAATTTAAGTCTCTTTCTTTGGAGGTAAAAGGCCATGTGGGTCTGCAGGGAACTACAAGGTCAGAAAATCCACCCGGTCACAGAGTCCCCTGACTAAGCGTCTTCAATGCACTGGAATATGATGTCCCTTTGAAATCTGTGTAAACACTTGGCAAAATCAGAGAACAGGCAGTGCTGGGCAATCAAGGACAATAAACAGCTTCCTTGCCTTCAACAACAGAAAGCCCAGGAAACTAATTATCCTCAATCCAGGTCGGGAACAGTTTGGGAGAGGAACTATAAAAAAGTAAGTGAACTTGCCAAGAAAAAAAGAACTGGACAGGGATCTGGCAAAGAAAGCTCTTCCCAGCTGGAGACCAACAGAATCTGGACAGAATGAGAAGCAGGCTCACAGCTATACCTCATGCCAGGAAGCCAAGTGGGAACCATAGAAAGGAGGCCACTCTGAGGCTGTAGACACCCTCGGAAACTGCCCGCTAGGATTTCAGGGTAACAGGTGCTTCGGGATGTAGGCACCAATGTACACAAGCCTTGGGTTCTCTTCATGACATCCTCCTTACTCACAGGTATATTTCACTAAACCTTTTGATCAACACAGCAAATAAAGCAGAGAGAGTAATTGAGTGGTAGAAACAAAAACAAAAAACATGATATAAAACCATGCTGAGACTGAACTTGAGTTAACCAGTGGAGAGGCATTGCTATTTCCAAAAATTTGCTTCACAAATTAACTGAAGAACTTCATAAAATATTCTTCAGTGTCAACAGTAAAATACAATGTATATATCAGTTAGTTTAAGCTTCACCTTTAGGGACAGTCACTGCCCCTACCCAAGAACTCAGATTCTTAGGTCTGAATCAGGAAGGGTCCCACTGTAGACCCTTCAGCCAGTCACATCTTTCACATACCTACATCTCGATTGACACCAGGTCTACTGAATATCAGGAATAACTTTTTATTGGAAAAATGAGTGGTTTAATTAACATGATATTAGAAGTGAGCTCTTGTTGGTAAAAGTAAAGGAATTCAATGGACGTGGACCAGAAAATCCCTGTCCAGGGATTAGACATCAGAGAATATCCTCATTCTGGCAAGAACAAGGTGAGATGTGGGCAAGGAGCAATATCAAGGCTCAATGTCCCCTTCACATCCACAAAATGCGAACCTCTCGTGTAACGAGCAGCCAAGCACCTGGCAGGGGAGCGAGCTGTGTGTTTTCTAAAAGGGGGACTCTGACTTAGAGAACTTCATCATCCTAATAATAAACCCACTCAGTCTCAGACTGCATTTGCTCCACAGAAAAGAGTCGGAGCCAGCAGCCATGGAACAAGTGGTTTCACTCAAGATTTCATCATGCAGCAAATATAAGTTTGCTAAAAGTGCTCCATAAAAGCCTAAGTAAACCACAAACAGCCTGGCCAGTCCTGCAGTCTCTCAGCCCCACCCCAGGACTGGAACACACACAGACCTGTAAGGTGATAAAACCTCTCCTTCATCGTATGGCTCCACAAGCAGGGAATAAGCAACCACTAACTTCTGCTGTAGTTTTTCAAGAATCAAATGTCAACTCTTCCACCTGTCCTTTAAGTTTCTCTATAACCCTCCTATTCATCCTCCCAAATTCATCTCCCCACATGTCCCAAATCAAGCTCCACTTCACTGGAATGCCCCAACCTAGCCTTCCCTATGCACAGCATCTAACCAAAGATTAAGTCCCACTGGGGTCTCCCCCAGATTCCCAAATCACAGCATGTTAGCCCCACCTCTTGTTGACAGTTAAGAAGCATGCAATCCAGATCAGTGGCTGAACACATTTCTGAGTACACTTTGCCTTCCCTTAACCGCCTGAACTACTTCAGCACAGGAAGTGTGTACACAACTCCTGTAAAATTCCCAAGCACTTTTATCTACTACTGCGGGCAGGAATCCCTCAGAAGAAATGGAGTAGCCATCATGGTCAACAAAAGAGTCTGAAATGCAGTACTTGGATGCAATCTCAAAAACGACAGAATGATCTCTGTTCAT
>SJYT01074124.1:434093-454561 GCA_006410635.1 Cephalophus harveyi | reverse complement strand
GAAGAGTTGACTCACTGGAAAAGACTCTGATGCTGGGAGGGATTGGGGGCAGGAGGAGAAGGGGACGACCGAGGATGAGATGGCTGGATGGCATCATGGACTCGATGGACGTGAGTCTGAGTGAACTCCGGGAGATGGTGATGAACAGGGAGGCCTGGCGTGCTGCGATTCATGGGGTCGCAAAGAGTTGGACACGACTGAGCAACTGAACTGAACTGAACTGAATGTCTACTGAATTAACACATTTGTCAGATAAGAAGAAAAAAGCAAGAGAGATGGTTTATCAACATGAGAGCAGCTGGAGCTGTGATCTCATTTTTTTCATCTGCTTATTAACAAAAGTACCAGAGGGGTACTTTGTGTGCATTAAATGGAAAACAAAGGTGTCAAGCAATCCATTATATCTAAACCTATTCACAACTGTACCATGTGAAAAAAACATGGGGCAGACAAAACTCCTAGGATAGAACTAGAACTGCACCCCAGACACATCTCCTAACTTTATAATATCTTCATGTCCTCCCTAGTAACTCAGAAACAATGCCTGTTCTTGTCTTTCTGCAGAACTGGAGTGAGCAGGGCAAATGCTACATGAAAACAGCTCTGTAAACCACATGGTGTAACTCAAACATAACTACACCAACAGCTACTTGCTTTGATTTCCTTAATTTTTATTTTTGGTACATTAAATTTACTCATTAAAAATGTACAGTTTTGCCTTATAAAGCTCTCTAAACAATACTTGACATTTACAATTCAAAATAAAATTAGCAGAATATTAAACATTTACAAAACTTTATTTTTTAAAGGGCTTCCCTGGTGGCTCAGATGGTGAAGAATTCGCCTGCAATGTGGGAGACCTGGGTTTGATCCCTGGATTGGAAGATCCCCTGGAGAAGAGAATGGCTACCCACTCCAGTATTCTGGCCTGGAGAATTCCATGGACTGTATAGTTCATGGGGTTGCAAAGAGTGAGACACAACTGAGCAACTTTCACTATCTTAAAAAAAAATTTTACATGTAAATTTTTTAAAATTTTAATTGGAGGCTAATTACAATATTCTAGTGGTTTTGCCACTCTTGTCTGGAAAATTCCATGGACGGAGGAGCCTGATAGGCAACAGTCTATGGGGTCGCAAAGAGTCGGACACGACTGAGTGACTTCACTTCACTTCACTTGCCATACATTGACATGAATCAGCCATGGGTGTACATGTGTTCCCCATCCTGAACCCCCTCCCACCTCCCTCCCCATCTCATCCCTCAGGGTTATCACAGTGCACCAGCCCTAAGCACCCTGTCTCATGCATCGAACCTGGATTGGTGATCTATTTCACATATGATAACATACATGTTTCAGTACTATTCTCTCAAATCATCCCACTCTTGCCTTCTCCCACAGAGTCCAAAAGTCTGTTCTTTACATCTGTGTCTCTTTTGCCATCTCGCATATAGGGTCATCATTACCATCTTTCTAAATTCCATATATATGCGTTAATATATTGTATTGGTGTTTTTCTTCCTGACTTACTTCACTCTGTATAATAGATACCAGAAGTTACATGCAACTTGGTATAACTGACACAAAAGAATGGCTCAAAAATAGGAGAATTTTCCTTCATTCCTAAAAAGAAAATGCATCCAAGAAGCTGAGAAGATTCTTGAGAACATGAGGCCTTTAGTTTCAGTACCAGTGCCTGTCTTTGTGCATCTAAGAACTTTGCACAGGTGAGGGGCCACTTACAACACTGGGATGGACTGGCCGGAGCTCCACTCCCTCCAGTAGCAGTGTAGTAACACTGGCCTTTGGCCTCAACCAGAACAGGATGTAGTTTGCACATGTTGATTAAAGATACTCAGTTTGATTCAGAACCTTCGGACTTTTAAGTAATTGAGCCTCTTCAGAACCCTTGGCTGTAGATGTCACTTTGCCTCACTTTGGAAAGGATAGCCAACCCGCTCAGGTGCCACAGGCCCATCCACCGGGACGGGTGGTCAAGCTAAGCAGGGTCACGGTTTCCCTTACAATGTTTAAGACTCTTCAACATGTAATGCCATCAGTTACCAGTGTGGAAAACAAACAAGGCATCAAATAAGCCACCACAGAGGCCGGAAGAGTGACAGTAACAGGGTGTGAGAAGGGTGCAACCCAGTTCCCACTTAGCATGCTCACTAGAAACAGTGGAATGACTGGACAGATGCAAGCCTCCATCAGTTTGTGCTCAAACAAGAATGCGTTACAGCTGTATAACATTATGCAAAGCTACTACCCACCATGCTCCTCCACATGTAGTGTGCAGTGTAAACTAACTATGTGACCTTCCTTCGATAAAAGATCTAGAGTTCTAAGTAGTGAATTAAAGTACCAAACCTACTAACTGCCATACTAACAAGCTGACTCATGTAATCATTGGAAGATCCCCTGGAGAAGAGAATGGCTACCCACTCCAGTATTCTGGTCTGGAGAATTCCATGGACTGTATAGTTCATGGGGTTGCAAAGAGTGAGACACAACTGAGCAACTTTCACTATCTTAAAAAAAAATTTTACATGTAAATTTTTTAAAATTTTAATTGGAGGCTAATTACAATATTCTAGTGGTTTTGCCACTCTTGTCTGGAAAATTCCATGGACGGAGGAGCCTGATAGGCAACAGTCTATGGGGTCGCAAAGAGTCGGACACGACTGAGTGACTTCACTTCACTTCACTTGCCATACATTGACATGAATCAGCCATGGGTGTACATGTGTTCCCCATCCTGAACCCCCTCCCACCTCCCTCCCCATCTCATCCCTCAGGGTTATCACAGTGCACCAGCCCTAAGCACCCTGTCTCATGCATCGAACCTGGATTGGTGATCTATTTCACATATGATAACATACATGTTTCAGTACTATTCTCTCAAATCATCCCACTCTTGCCTTCTCCCACAGAGTCCAAAAGTCTGTTCTTTACATCTGTGTCTCTTTTGCCATCTCGCATATAGGGTCATCATTACCATCTTTCTAAATTCCATATATATGCGTTAATATATTGTATTGGTGTTTTTCTTCCTGACTTACTTCACTCTGTATAATAGATACCAGAAGTTACATGCAACTTGGTATAACTGACATAAAAGAATGGCTCAAAAATAGGAGAATTTTCCTTCATTCCTAAAAAGAAAATGCATCCAAGAAGCTGAGAAGATTCTTGAGAACATGAGGCCTTTAGTTTCAGTACCAGTGCCTGTCTTTGTGCATCTAAGAACTTTGCACAGGTGAGGGGCCACTTACAACACTGGGATGGACTGGCCGGAGCTCCACTCCCTCCAGTAGCAGTGTAGTAACACTGGCCTTTGGCCTCAACCAGAACAGGATGTAGTTTGCACATGTTGATTAAAGATACTCAGTTTGATTCAGAACCTTCGGACTTTTAAGTAATTGAGCCTCTTCAGAACCCTTGGCTGTAGATGTCACTTTGCCTCACTTTGGAAAGGATAGCCAACCCGCTCAGGTGCCACAGGCCCATCCACCGGGACGGGTGGTCAAGCTAAGCAGGGTCACGGTTTCCCTTACAATGTTTAAGACTCTTCAACATGTAATGCCATCAGTTACCAGTGTGGAAAACAAACAAGGCATCAAATAAGCCACCACAGAGGCCGGAAGAGTGACAGTAACAGGGTGTGAGAAGGGTGCAACCCAGTTCCCACTTAGCATGCTCACTAGAAACAGTGGAATGACTGGACAGATGCAAGCCTCCATCAGTTTGTGCTCAAACAAGAATGCGTTACAGCTGTATAACATTATGCAAAGCTACTACCCACCATGCTCCTCCACATGTAGTGTGCAGTGTAAACTAACTATGTGACCTTCCTTCGATAAAAGATCTAGAGTTCTAAGTAGTGAATTAAAGTACCAAACCTACTAACTGCCATACTAACAAGCTGACTCATGTAATCTTGGGGGATTATAAATGATGCTGTTTTTTTAAAATACCCAATCATATATATGTATTTATTAGGTGCTAGCTCCCATTTTCTCAGTGCTCTTTAGCAATTATTAAGTTTTTAACATTTATATCCTTTCCAATTTTCAATATTATAATATAAAAACTAGAAAATAAGGTAGAAAATTGAGCATTCTGTTTAAAAAAAAAAAAGATGAGTGTTTTGTCCTCATGGTGTATTCTACTTCAGTCTGTACATGCCACTTTCTCCATTCTTGGAGATATAAAATGCGAGTAGAAGCTTTAAAATATGACAAATTACACAGAGCAGATTGGCTGGCGCCACAATTAGCTGGTTGCCACAGGATTTGGAAACTGAGCCCACGATTTCATGAAAATGATTACATAGTTGAAAAAGTCAGTCTGATCTGTTTCTGGCTGATGAGGACATCTTCTGAGGAAATGCCAAATGCCTTTTAGGCTCACTGACTGTGGTTGCTTCTGGAGAGAAACTTCATAAGAGAGAAACCACTGCTAGCAAATATTCCAAAGTTCAAGTAAGGGATTCACTTGGGAACAGGTCTCATGGGTAGGCAGCTGAATCCTTTGTGTTCTGTGTGTCTCATGTTTATGTTTTACCATTCTCAATTCAGAATGGCCTCATGGGAGATAGCACTCAGCACATGAACTTTCTTTTTTTTTTTTTTTATTTTTTAGCACATGAACTTTCAAAGACAGCTGGAAATTTTTCAAAGACTTCTGATGACTAAAACAAAGCTATACAATGTCTAAATTCATTTCCTTCAATTAGAATGCCATAAAGTTTGTTTTAATTTTTTGCTGTGTTTAGTATAATAACACTAACTTCTTACATTTATCAAAATAGTTATAAGAGGGTGGGCAGGGCGTGTCCAGAGATGGCTATGGACTTAGAAAGTCATTTTAGGCAGCATGTCTGCAGATGGTAGGGCTGTGTTCCTGACCAGTTGGTTGTTTGGCCTGAGGTGTCCCAGCACTAAAACTTACAGGCTGTCGAGTGGAGCCAGGTCTCCATATCAGGGGCCCAAAGTATCTGCCTCTGACTCCAGCCAGAGTTCACATAGGCCCCTGCTATGTCTGCCATCAGCTTTTATGACTCCAGAGAGAGCTACAGTCACCTCTGCCTCTCCAGGAGACCCTCCAAGATAGGCATTGTGATAAAATTGAAAAAATTAAACTTGGGGAAAACAAGATTTGATGTCTGGATCCCAAGTCAGAGGCAGGCCTGCCCAGCTTGAAGCTTTGCTTTTCAGGACACAGGCACAAGTCACCCCTAACAAGAAATCAACACAAACAACCCAACCAACATTTCCCTCCAAGGGCAAAAAACAAAAGGAAGAAGTAATACAACCCTAAAGCCTGGGACAAGGAGACCTCAAGTGGAGCAAGTCAGAAAAAAATGATGAAAAGACAGAGAAGTACAGTACAAATGAAAGAGCAAGGCAGAAACTCACGAGACCAAATAAATGAAGAGAAAATAACCAATCTCCCTGAAAGAGAATTCAGAATAATGAGAGTAAAGATGCTCTGAAGACTTGAAAATAGAATGGAGAAAATGCAAGAAGCATTTAACACAGTTAATACAATCACCAAGGACATAGAAGAAATAAAGAATAATCAAACAGAGATAAACAACACAATTACTGAAATTAAAAATACTCTAGAAGGAACTAATAACAGAACAACTGACAGAGGAAGAGATAAATGAGCTGGTGGATAGAATGGTAGAAATAATTGTTGAAGGGCAGAATAAAGGGAAAGGAATGAAAAGATTGAGGACAGCCTCAGAGACCTTTGGGACAATATTAAGCAAATCAACATTTGAGTTATAGGGGTCCCAGAGGAAGGGGAAAAAAAGGCACTGAGAAAATTTTTGAAGAAATTATAGTTGAATCCCCCACATAGGAAAGGCAATAGTCAATCAAGTCCAAGAAGCACAGAGAGTCCCATACAGGGTAAACCCAAGGAGAAACACATTGATACACATATTAATCAAGCTAACAGAGATTAATCACAAAGAAAGAATATTAAATGCAGCAAAGGAAACGCAACAAGTGACATACAAGAGAAAACCCAGACAATTACCAGTGGATCTTTCAGCAGAAACTCTGTAGACCAGAAGGGAAAGGCAGGATATACTTAAAGTACTAAAAGAGAAAAATCTACAACCAAGATTACTATACCTGGCAAAGATCTCAATCAAAATTGATGAAGTCAAAAGCTTTACAGACAAGCAGAAGTTATAAGAATTCAGCACCACCAAACTAGCCTTGCAATAAATACTATAGGGACTTTACATAGCCAGTAAATACAACAGAAAGGAAAGACCTACAAAAACAAACCCCAAATAATCAAGAAAATGTCAATAAGAACATATGTATCAATAATTACCTTAAATGCAAATGGATTAAATGCACTAACCAAAAGATACACGCTGACTGAATGGATAAAAAAACAAGACCTATTTATATGTGCCTCCAGGAGACCCACTTCAGACCTAGAGACACATACAGACTGAAAGTAAATGGATAGAAAAAGATATCCCATGTGAATGGAAATCAAAAGAAAGCCAGAGTGCAATCCTTATTTCAGAAAAAATATACTTTAAAATAAAGAATATTATAAGAGACGAAGAAGGACACTACATAATGATCAAGGGATCAACCCAAGAAGACATAACAATTGTAAATATTTATGCACCTAACATAGGAGCATCTAAATACATAAGGCAAACACTAACAGGCATAAGAGGGAAAATCTACAGCAACATAATAATAGTATGGGACTTTAACACCCCACTTACACCAAAGCACAGATTATCAAAACACAGAATCAATAAGGAAACTCAAACCTTAAATGAAACATTAGACCAAAGGGATGTCTTCAGGATTTTCAATCCAAATGCAAAAGAATACACTTTCTTCTCATTGCAAATTGAATATTCTCCAGGATAGACAATATCTTGGGCCACAAATCAAGCCTCAGTAAATTTAAGAAAACTGAAATTGCATCAAGTGTCTTCTCTGACCACAATGCTATGAGACTAGATATCAACTACAGGAAAAAAAAAACTGCAAAAACACAAACTCATGGAGATTAAACAATATGTTACTAAATAACAAAGAGGTTACTGAAGAAATTCTTAAAGAGATGGGACTACCAGACCACCTGACCTGCCTTCTGAGATATCTGTATGCAGGTCAGGAAGCAACAGTTAGAACTGGACAAGGAACAACAGACTGGTTCCAAATTGGGAAAGGAGCATGTCAAGGCTGCGTATTATCACCCTGCTTATTTAACTTATATGCAGATTATATCATGAGAAACGCTGGGCTGGATGAAGCACAAGCTGAATCAAGATTGCCAGGAGAAAAATCAATAATCTCAGATATGCAGATGATACCACCCTTGTGGAAGAAAGTGAAGAAGAACTAAACAGCCTCTTGATGAAAGTGAAAGAGGAGAGTGAAAAAGCTGGCTTAAAACTCAACATTCAGAAAACTAAGATCATAGCATCCAGGCTCATCACTTTCACTTTTCACTTTCATGCATTGGAGAAGGAAATGGCAACCCACTCCAGTATTCTTGCCTGGAGAATCCCAGGGACGGCAGAGCCTGGTGGGCTGCCGTCTATGGGGTCGCACAGAGTTGGACACGACTGAAGTGACTTAGCAGCAGTACCAGCAGCAGTCTCATCACTTCATGGTAAATAGACGGGGAAACAGTGAAAACAGTAACAGACTTTATTTTGGAGGTCTCCAAAATCACTGCAGATGGGGACTGTAGCCATGAAATTAAAAGACGGCTGTTCCTAGAAAGAAAAGTTATGACCAAACTAGACAGCGTATTAAAAAGCAGAGACATTACTTTGCCAACAAAGGTCTGTCTAGTCAAAGCTATGGATTTTCCAGTAGTCTCATATGGACGTGAGAGTTGGGCCATAAAGAAAGCTGAGCACCAAAGAACTGATGCTTTTGAACTGTGGTGTTGGAGAAGACTCTTGAGAGTCCCTTGGACTGCAAAGAGATCCAACTAGTCCATCCTTAAGGAAATCAGTCCTGAATATTCACTGGAGGGACTGATGCCAAAGCTGAAACTGCAATACTTTGGTCACCTGATGTGAAGAACTGACTGATTTGAAAAGACCCTGATGCTGGGAAAGACTGAGGGCAGGAGGAGAAGGGGATGACAGAGGATGAGATGGTTGGATGGCATCACTGACTCAATGGACATGAGTTTGAGTAAACTCTGGGAGTTGGTGATGGACAGGGAGGCCTGGCATGCTGCAGTCCATGGGATTGCAAAGAGTTGGACACAACTGAACTGAACTACTGAAGAAATAAGAAAGGAAGTCAAAACATTCCTAGAAACAAATAGCAATGAAAACATGACGACCCAAAACCTATGGGATTCAGCAAAAGCAGTTCTGAGAGGGAAGTTTATAGCAGTACAATCATATGTCAAGAAACAAGAAAAGCATCAGATAGACAATTAACTCTACATCTAGAGCAGCTAGAAAAAGAACAACAACAACAAAAAAAACGAAAGTCAGCAGAAGGAAGTAAATCATAAAGATCAGAGCAGAAATAAATGAAAAAGAATGAAGGAAACAATAGCAAAGATTGATAAAACTAAAAGCTGGTTCTTTGAGAAGATAAAATTGACAAACCGCTAGCCAGACTCATCAAGAAAAAAGGGAGAAAAATCAAATCAACAAAATTAGGAATGAAAAAGGAGAGGTTATAACACACAACACAGAAATACAAAGGATCATAAGAGAATATATAAGCAACTATATGCTAATAAAATGGACAATCTAGAGGAAACAGATTCTTAGAAAAGGTCAACCTCCCAAGACTGAACCAGAAATAGAAATTATGAACAACTGAATTACAAACTCTGAAATGAAAACAGTAAAAGCCCAGGGCCAAATGGCTTCACAGGAGAATTCTATCAAACATTTAGAGAAGAGTTAATGCCTATTTTTCTGAAACTCTTCCAAAAAATTGTATAGGAAGGAACACTTCCAAACTCATACAGTGAGGCCATGACCAGGCCATAACCAGGCCTGATGCCAAAACCAGACAAAGACAATATGAAAAAAAGAAAATTACAGGCCAACATCACTGATGAACATAGATGCAAAAATCCTCAACAAAATTCTAGGAAACAGAATTCAACAACACATAAAAAGCTCATACACCATGATCAAGTCGGGTTTATTTCAGGGATGCAAAGATTCTTTAATATATGCAAATCAATTAACATGATATACCATACTAACAAACTGAAACCAAACTAAAAACCATACTAAACTAAAAACCAAACTAGAAACCAAACTAAAAACCATACTAAACTAGAAACCAAACTAAAAACCATATGATCATCTCAATAGATGTAGAAAAAGCCTTCGACAAAATTCAGCACCCATTTATTATTAAAACTCTTCCAAAAATGGACATAGAAGGAACCTACCTCAACATAGTAAAGGCCATATATGAAAAATCCACAGCAAACATTACTCTTAATGGTTATAAACCAAAAGCATTCCCTCTATGATTAGGAACAAGAGAAGGGTGTCCACTCTCACCATTATTATTCAACATAGTTTTGGAAGTCCTAGCTATGGCGATTAGAGAAGAAAAAGAAATAAAAGGAATCTAGATCGGAAAAGAAGTAAAACTCTCACTGTGTGCAGATGATGTGATACTATACATAGGAAACCCAAAAGAAACTATTAGAAAATCACTAGAGCTAATCAGTAAATTCTGCAAAGACTTGGGATACAAGGTCAATACACAGAAATCACTTGCATTCATATATACTAACAATGAAAAACCAGAAAGAAAAATTAAGGAATCAATACCATTCACCATTACAACAAAAAGAATAAAATATCTAGGAATAAACCTACTTAAAGAGACAAAAAACCTGTATATGGAAAACTATAAGACACTGATGAAAAAAATCAAAGATGACATAAACAGATGGAGAGATATTCTATGTTCCTGGGTAGGGAGAATCAATATTGTGAAAATGACTACTGCCAAATGCAATCTACAGAATCAATGAGACCCCTATCAAATTAACAATGGCATTTTTTCACAGAACTAGAACAAAAAATTTCACAATTCATATGGAAACACATAGGACCCCCAAATAGCCAAAGGAGTTTTGAGAAAGGAGAATGAAGCTGGAGGAATCAACTTTCCTGGACTCAGATTATACTACAAAGCTACAGTCATCAAGACAGTATGGTACTGGCACAAAAACAGAAATATAGACCAATGGAACAAGATAGAGAACCCAGACATAAACCCATGCACCCCTGGGTACCTTATTTCTGACACAAGATGCAGGAATATACAATGGGACAAAGATTGCCTTTTCAATAAGTGGTGCTGGTAAAACTGGACAGCTATATGCAAAAGAATGAAATTAGATCACTACCTAACGCCATACACAAAGATAAACCCAATATGGATTAAAGACCTAAGTGTAAGACCAGAAACTATTAAACTGTTAGAAGAAAGCATAAGCAGAATACTCGATGACATAAATCAAAGCAAGATCTTCTATGACCCACGTCCTAGAGTAATGGAAATAAAAACAAAAATAAACAAGTGAGACTTAATTAAACTTAAAATCTTTTGTACAGCAAAGGAAACTACAAACAAGGCGAAAAGACAACCCTCAGAATGAGAGAAAATGATAGCAAAGGAAACAACTGACAAAGAATTTATTTCAAAAATATATAAACAGCTCATACAACTCAATACCAGAAAAGCAAACACCCCAGTCAAAAAGTAGGAAAGGAACTTGAAGAGACATCTCTTCAAAGAAAACATACAGATGGCTAACAAGCACATGGAGAGATGCTCAACATCACTCATTATTGGAGAAATGAAAATCAAAACTACAACGAGATACCACCTTATACCAGTCAGAATGGCCATCTAAAAAGTCTACAAACAATAAATGCTGGAGAGGGTGTGGAAAAAATGGAACACTCTTGCATTGCTGGTGGGAATGTAAACTGATACAGCCACTATGGAAGATGGTATAGAGCTTCCTTAAAAAGCTAGGAATAAAACTACCATGTGACCCAGCAATCCCACTCCTAGGCATATACTCTGAGAAAACAAAAATTGAAAAAGACACATGTACCCCAAGGTTCATTACAGCACTATTTACAATAGCTAAAAGATGGAACCAACTTAGATGTCCATCAACAGATGACTGGATAAAGAAGCTGTAGCACATATATACAATGGAATACTACTCAGCCATAAAGATGAATGCATTTGAATCTATTCTACTAAGGTGGACAACCTAGAGCCTATTATACAGAGTGAAGTAAGTCACAAAGAGAAATATAAATACTGTATACTGACACATACATATGGAATCTTAAGAGATGGCACTGATGAATTTATTTTTAGGACAGCGATGAAAAATCAGACATAGAGAACAGAGCTATGGACATGTGGGGAGGAGAAGAGGGAGAAGGGGAGATGTATGGAGACAGTAACATAGAAATTTACAATACCATATGTAAAATAGATAGCCAATGGGAATTTTCTGTACAACTCAGGGAACTAACTGAAACAGGGGCTCTGTGACAGGCTGAAGGGTGAGAAGGGGAGGGAGACCCAGAAGGGAGAGGACATGGGTGTACCTATGGATGACTCTTATTGATGTATGACAGAAAAGCACAAAAATTTAAAAAATTAAAAAGATTAGGCAGGTGGCAGCCACTGCTGTCTGAAAACACATGAATAACCAGACATCTTCAAGAACATTCTTCAGTTTCAGAATTGTAAAGTGTTCTGTGAGGAATAAATGGATTCGGTCCTTGCCCTAAACAACTTGACAGTATCATTTGAAAAATAATATTCAATTATATGAAACAGTATAAATTTCATAGAAGAATAATATAAATTAGACTTTTAAAAAATAGCTATAAGGGTAACAACAATTTCATTCCCCAATACTAACCATTAAAGCAAAACACCCTAAAGATTATTTTTTTCTTTTGTGATGTAACAGTTTTCAACAATTTCATTGTGCTGAAATAGGATTTATTTAGAATAGTTCTTTGTTTTAAAAAATGGAAAATTTTGGCTTTTAGCACATAACTTTTAATCTATGTTTAATTAGAATAACCACATATTTTCTGTATTTAAAAAAAAATCCTTTTTAGAGAAAGTAAAAACTGTCATATATGTACACAACACCACCACAGAATGAGCACAAAATCTTTACTAAAAGAAGCTAGTTGAGCAAACTGTAGTCAGGAAAGTTCCCTGAGCATTTGTGCCGACTGTCACCACATTGTGAATTCATTGAAAACTGCCCTGTGGGATTTCTCAACCAGCCATGTTTGTCATTTTCTCTATTTTATTTCTGTTAACATTTCAGAAATGTATGTTATCTTCCCAAATAGGATATGTAAGCTTCTTGCCCCTAGTCACCAACCATATCCTATCACCCCTTGTTTTCCCCCTGATATTTGTATACATAACAGACACACAATGAGTATTAAGAATCTTAAAGGGTCAAGCTGAATAAAAATTGTCTTTTAATGACTTAAACTATAGTTCTATATCTGAGTAAAAATAAGAACATGTTTCCCTTACACTACTCCACTTCTTACATTCTTAAAGTCTACTTTGGCTTTTGTTGAACTGGATCATTTCTTCCTATTAAAGAAAACAAACAGAAGCTTCCTACCCTAGGAAGATCAGAAGATTAAAAACCACAGTGTAAAAGCAGCATAAATGGGCCACAAGCCCATTTTTCTCAAAAAAAAAAAGGAAAGTTTCTTTTAGCAGATTTCCCCCCTTTTTTTTTTGAAGAAAACACATGCTACTTTTTAAATTAATTAATTAATTTTACTTTACAATATTGTATTGGTTTTGCCATACACTGACTTGAATCCACCATGAGTATACATGTGTTCCCCATCCTGAACCCCCCTCCCACCTCCCTCCCCATTCCATCCCTCTGGGTCATCCCAGTGCACCAGCCCAGAGCACTCTGTATCATGCATAAAATCCGGACTAGCAATTCGTTTCATATATGATATTTTACATGTTTCAATGCCATTCTCCCATTTCATCCCACCCTCGCCCTTTCCCACAGAGTTCAAAAGACTGTTCAATACATCTGTGTCTCTTTTGCTATCCCACATACAGGGTTATCATTACCTTCTTTCTAAATTCCATATATATATGTGTTAGTATACTGTTTTGGTGTTTTTCTTTCTGGCTTACTTCACTCTGTATAATAGGCTCCAGTTTCATCCACCTCATTAAAACTGATCCAAATGTATTCTTTTTAATGGCTGAGTAATACTACATTGTGTATATGTACCACGGCTTTCTATCCATTCATCTGCTGATGGACATCTAGGTTGCTTCCATGTCCTGGCTATTATAAAGTGCTGTGATGAACATTGGGGTACACGTGTCTCTTTCGATTCTGGTTTCCTCAGTATGTATGCCCAGCAGTGGAATTGCTGGGTCATATGGCAATTCTCCAAACTCATTCTATGAGACCACCATCACCCTAATACCAAAACCTGACAAACATGCCACAAAAAAAGAAAGCTACAGGCCAATATCACTGATGAACATAGATGCAAAAATCCTTAACAAAATTTTAGCAATCAGAATCCAACAACATATTAAAAAGACATACATCATACATACATCATGACCAAGTGGGCTTTATCCCAGGAATGCAAAGATTCTTCAATATCTGCAAATCAATTAATGTAATACACCACATTAACAAATTGAAAAATAAAAATCATATGATTACCTCAATAGATGCAGAGAAAGCCTTTGACAAAACCCAATATCCATTTATGATAAAAACTCTCCAGAAAGCAGGAATAGAAGGAACATACCTCAACATAATAAAAGCCATATATGATAAACCCATAGCAAACATTATCCTCAATGGTGAAAAACTGAAAGCATTTCCCCTAAAGTCAGGAACAAGACAAGGGTGCCCACTCTCACCACTACTATTCAATATAGTTTTGGAAGTTTTGGCCACAGCAATCAGAGCAGAAAAAGAAATAAAAGGAATCCAGATTGGAAAAGAAGAAGTAAAACTCTCACTGTTTGCAGATGACATGATCCTCTACATAGAAAACCCTAAAGACTCCACCAGAAAATTACTAGAGCTAATCAACGAATATAGTAAAGTTGCAGGATATAAAATTAACACAGAGAAATCCCATCTGGTTTCACTAGTCTTCCACTTCTCATAGTCAGAGCAAAGTAACACCTGATTTTCAGGAGGGTGAGGAATACCATTTTGAACTTCATGACCAGGAAAAGAGATGTGATGGTTCAGGTTTGTCAGAAGTAAAGCTGTTACTCCTATTCAATAGAGAAGACAAAGAAGTTAGATATAAGGACAGGGGGAATTCATGTTGAGCCTGGGACAATGGAAAATATCTTTCCAATGACTAGAAGTCATTTAGAAGATGCTGATATTAATATATTTCTAATGAGGCCATACCAACTCACTCTAAGCTCCAGTTATCATATGGAAGATAGATATAAAGAGACATTTCATAGGGTATATTTAGAAAACCACAAGAAAAGGTACCTTCATAATTTGGTATTAGTTGAACAAATAGCCCAACTTCTCAAAATTTCTTGTGAGTCTCTGCCTTTATTTTACCACAAGAATATCCTACCAATAGTAACATATTACAAATAACATACATTCTCAGAATTAAAGGAAACAAAGCTATCAGGTTGGGGGAACAGCTTTTACAATGATTTTCCTTAAACCTTTTTTTGGCTCCAGATAAAATAGTGTGTACAATATTTTGTAGCACTTGAATTAATCCCACAAGTAAAGATGGGGAACTGGAAATAGTGTAAGTCCTGTTTCTGATTAATTTTATAGGATGTAGTTGGTCAAGCTCTGTTTGTCCAAATATTTAAGAAATCAGTTGGAGAGAAAACATCATAAGAGTTCTCCTTGGTGGCACCACTGCTGCTGCTGCTGCTAAGTCGCTTTAGTCATTTCTGACTCTGTGTGACCCCGTAGATGGCAGCCCGCCAGGCTCCTCCATCCCTGGGATTCTCCAGGCAAGAACACTGGGGTGGGCTGCCAATGCCTTCTCCAATGCATGCACGCATGCCAAGTCGCTTCAGTCGTGTCTGACTCTGTGCAACCCTATGGACAGTAGCCCACCAGGCTCCTCTGTCCACGGGGTTCTCTAGACAAGAATACTGGAGTGGGCTGCTATTTCCTTCTCCAGTGGCACCACTAGCACAGTGTATAGTTGGGAAGTAGAGGATATTCACAAGAGGACAACAGTAAGAATTAAGATTCCAAAGAACGAATAACAAATATGATATTGAACATACAAACATGGTACTAATTTGCTCAATTCTTCCAAGACGTGACATATGAATTCAAACACTTAAATCACCAACTTTCAACCCATCATTTTCTCAACTAGATACCTTAAGAGAATCTGGATACAACAGGGGCCACATTCACGGTTCAGAAGGAAGTTGCTTAACAATTAAGCAGACAGAGTTACTGGACAGGTGAGCTGGTCAGTGGTCTACTGACAAGAGGGACAAGGTGGGAAGGCACAACCTTGGAAGATCCCATCAGGTGGACCACACTCGGGCAAAGGAGAGTAGATGGACTTCTATGATTTTTAAAAAGCATTTAACCTAGAAGTTCATTTTTATTCAACTTAATATCTGAATTGTCGGTTGACTATGAAGGAACAAAAATTTCACTCAAGTGTAAATGTCTCTTTACTAGGGAGTAAACGTGTCACAGACCTTACTCTTGGCACAGATTAGAATATATTTATTATGTAATAGCAGCAATGCTGTGAACATCATTCAGGGAGGTCAGCTGACTTACTCAAGGTCATTGTAAATCCCCTCCCAAGAAGTAAGGTTTCCTACTGTCTCTTATACACATCTAAACTGGCAAGTAAATGTTAAAAGAACTTTATACCAAACATTTAAAAATATTAGATGAAATAAGTTATTTTTTTAAAAATTAAACTTACTAAAATAGAAAAGTAAAACAGAAGAAGGTGAGTAGTTCCATAACTGAAATTAAACTAAAAATTTTAAACTGTCTCATAAAAGAACATTTCAGACTCAGGTGGCTAGATGGACAAATTCTGCCTAAATATTAGAGGAAGAAACAGCATTAATCTTATACAAACTCTTCCAAAGGAGAACAGGAAGGAGAGAGAACATTCCTCAACTTACCAATATTTTTTTAGATCAACACAACCAAGGTAGCAAAATCTAAAAAGGACATTATGAGAAAGGAAAAATACAGGCCAAGCACAGTCCTGAACATGGATGAACAAAATCTACAACGTAATAATAGCAAACTGAACTCAGTGAAACATTAGAAGAATGATATTTCACAATCTGAGTTGATTCTAAGGAAGATAAGGTAGGCTTAACATTTAAAATTAAATCCATGTATTACTTCATATTAATAAAATAAAGGAGAAAAAATTTTTCTCAGTAGAGATCTTAAGAAAAGCATTTGATAAAAGGTATCACCCATTTATGACAAAAACTCTCAGGAAACTAGAAATACAGTTGTCCTGTGTTCCAAGACCCCCTCAGATACCAAAATACATGGATGCTCACATCCCTTTTATAAAATGGTGCAGGTTATAACCTATGAACATCCTCCCATATACAATAAATCATCTCTAGATTACTTAAAATGCCCAATACAATATGAATGCTATGTAAAGAGTTGTAAATACAATTTAAATGTTATGTAAATCTTTACTAGCATTCAATAAATTCAAGATTTGCTTCTTGGAAAATTCTGGAATTTTCTTCACCAAGTATTTTTTTTCATTGAAGGATAATTGCTTTACAGAATTTTGTTTTCTGTCAAACTTCAACATGAATCAGACATAGGTATACATATATCCCCTCCCTTTTGAATCTCCCTTTAATCCCACCCCTCTAGGTTGACACAGAGCCCCTGTTTGAGTTTCCTGAGCCATACAGCAAGTTCCTGTTGCCTATCTATCTTACATATGGTAATGTAAGCTTCCATGTTACTCATTCTATACATCTCACCCTCTCCTCCCCTCTCCCCATGTCCATAGGTCTATTCTGTTTCTCCATTGCTGCCCTGTAAATAAATTCTTCGGTACCATTTTTCTAGATTCTGTATATATGCGTTAGAATATGACATTTTTCTCTTTCTGACTTACTTCACTCTGTATAATAGGCTCTAGGTTCATCCACCTCGTTAGAACTGACTCAAATGTGTTCTTTTTTATGGCTGAATAATATTTCATTGTGTATATGTACAAAAACTTCTTTATCCATTCATCTGTCTCCAAAGTATTTCTGATCCACAGATTCAACCAACTGTGGATGCAAAACCCATGGATTCAGAGGACTGACTATACAAGGGAACTTGCTTAATCTGATAAAAGGGTGAAATGTTTGTCCTTGTTAGTTTGGAAATGAGGAAACAATGTTGTTATCATCAATCCACCCATTTAAAAAGTATTCCTATTCAGTCTAGAAGTTGTTGGACAAACAAGAGATTGGAAAAGAAATAAAATTGCTGTTATTCATGATAACATGATTGCATGCATTAAAAGTTCAAATAGGGCAGATAAACAATTAGAAATGATAAATTCTGCATGGTTGCTAAATACAGAATCAACATATGAAAATTAACTGGTTTTTTTTTTTAACAGGATGAGATGGCTGGATGGCATCATGGACTCGATGGACGTGAGTCTGAGTGAACTCCGAGAGATGGTAAGGAACAGGGAGGCCTGGCATGCTGCGATTCACGGGGTCGCAAAGAGTCGGACACGACTGAGCGACTGAACTGAACTGAACTGAATTGAACAATGAGAAAACAGAAAGAGAAATTAAGGAAACAATTCCATTCACCATTGCAACAAAAAGAATAAAATACTTAGGAATATATCTACCTAAAGAAACTAAAGACCTATATATAGAAAACTATAAAACACTGGTGAAAGAAATCAAAGAGAACACAAATAGATGGAGAAATATACCATGTTCATGGATAGGAAGAATCAATATAGTGAAAATGAGTATTTCCCTATCTTTTTACTGGCTTATAAATAATATCAGGTTGGTTCTTCTTCCTCAGTTCTTGTCTCCTTGTGGCAAAGAGTTGAAACAACACACCAGTTATATCTCAAGCAGGCAGGATGTATTGGGCAAGCAACAAGCAGTACACTCTGCAGGCCTGAGAGTAGAACAGCCCCTGCAGGAGTGGCCCTGTTGTTTTGGCTTCTCTCCTTCCTTGTTCCCTCCCTGAGCAGGTTCCTGGGGCCTGACTGGTTACACTCTATGCAAATAGGGGAAGGTACAGACATACACCCAAAACCAATCAGGGAAGACGGTATGTTTTCAGGGAAGGGAGCCTGTTGGGTGCATTTTCTGCCAAAGGTTCCCACTTAGGTCCATGGCTTCCCCTTTTCATGGGCTTTCCTTTTTTTTCCTTCTAGTCACTGCTTCTTCTGACCACCATCATGGATCCTGTTTCCCTGTTCTAACTATATAACCATAATAACCCCCAAATAACTCAGAGTTGTAACTGACAGTAGAGCACACACTACAAAATGATAGTGATAGTGACTGGAGCAAGGCAGTCTAAGAGTGCTTCGCTGAAATTTTTCTACTTAAAGAGGAGAGTTGGGTTCTGTGGCAGTGCTATTGTACAGGAAAACCTCATCCCTTTAAGCCTGTAGTTAAAGCAGAGTCTCAATTACTCCCTGAGAGGTATGTTCGCCTTCCCACTGACGCTCCGAGGACTGTCAGTGAGTGGACATGTGCTGCCCTACATGTGGGAATCATTTTAGTGTGGGCACTTCCCTCTCTGCTCTCAGCACTGCCCTGCCTCAAGTGTCTGTCAAGGCCAAAAGGTCTATATCTGAGTGTATCTAGACATTCCAGCAAGTGCATTCTCCTGCCAAACATCGAAAGTTTGACTGAGGGCAGAAAAATAAAAAAAGTGTCACAAAGTATGGCACACATCCATTTCTTTACACCTACAGTTCACCTCTGGCTCTTGTTTGATGGTTTTCTTCAGTAGCATGCTTATATTTATTTATTATTTTTTTTAGTGTACCTATTCTAGGCTTTTGATTTGTGGTTTTCATGGGTTCATATGTATTTTCCCATAACTGTAACTATTTGTTTTAAATTGATAGTCATGTATGTTCAAATACATTCTGAAAGATCTATATTTTTTTGTTCCCCTCCCCTACTGTTTGTGTTTTAGATGTCATCTTGGTGATCTTCACATTTATCTCATCACTATTTATTGTAGTTACAGTTGATTTTAGCATTCTTTTGTCTTCTATTTTCATATTTGGTTTAAGCACTTGATCCTCAGTTCTTACTATATGTTGGCCTTTTCTAGTTGGATTTCCCTTTCCTATAAATTCTTACTTCTTTTACACTTAGAGAAGACTCTTTTTAGGGTAGGTTTAATATTAATGAATTATTTAGTTTTTGCCTGTCAGAGTATTCTTCATCTCTGCTTCATGATAATCTTTCTGGGTAGAGTATCCTAGGGTCTAGGTTTTTCCCTTTTAGCACTTTGAATACGTCATGCCACTTCCTTCTGGCCTGCAATGTTTCTGCAGACAAATCAGCTGATAGTCTTACGGGAGTTCCCTTATATGTGCTTCCTTGTTTTATTCTTGTTGCTATTAGAATTCTCTCTTTAACTTTTCCTACTTTAATTATGATATGTCTTATTGTGGGTCTGTTTGGATTCATTGTGTCTGGAACCCTCTGCTCTTCCTGTACCTGGATATGTTTCCTTGTTTGCATTCAGGAGGTTTTCAGCATAATTTCCTCAAATACATTTTGATTCGTTTTCTCTCTCTCCTCCTCTGTAACCCATATAATGTGAATATTAGTATTTTTAATGTTATCCTGGAAATCTCTTAGTTTTCATTTTTTAGAATTTCCTTTTCTGATTGTTATTCTGACTGATTTTCATTATTTTACTTTCCAGATAATTTATGCATTCTTCTGTATCATCTTGTCTTCTGGTCCATTTCTTCTACAGTTGTTTTTTTGTTTGTTTGTTTGTTTCAGTTTCACTTGTTGAATTCTTTATTTCTGATTAGGTCTTTTCTACATTTTCTAGCTCCTTGTTAAATGTTTCACTGTGTTCATCTATTCTTTCCCCTAATTCGGTTCAAATTTTCATTGCCAATGCTTTGACTATTTTATCTAGTAACCTGTTTATTTCTATTTGCTGAATTTGACTGGAATCAAGTAAAAGTACCAAAATAAAACTAAAGCATGTGATTTGTTTATTTTTTTTTTAATCATCACAAAAATAATGGTAAGAGTATATCATTTTTAAACCACCAGGGGGAAAATGAAATAATAAAAAAACCTGATGAAGCATTAGTAATAAGAATGCCAGCTGAATTAACAAAATATAG
>SJYT01074124.1:368804-430555 GCA_006410635.1 Cephalophus harveyi | reverse complement strand
AGCGCCGAAGAATTGATGCTTTTGAACTGTGGTGTTGGAGAAGACTCTTGAGAGTCCCTTGGACTGCAAGGAGATCCAACCAGTCCATTCTGAAGGAGATCAGCCCTGGGATTTCTTTGGAAGGGATGATGCTAAAGCTGAAACTCCAGTACTTTGGCCACCTCATGTGAAGAGTTGACTCACTGGAAAAGACTCTGATGCTGGGAGGGATTGGGGGCAGGAGGAGAAGGGGACAACAGAGGATGAGATGGCTGGATGGCATCACTGATTCGATGGATGTGAGTCTGAGTGAACTCCAAGAGTTGGTGATGGACAGGGAGGTCCGGTGTGCTGCGATTCATGGGGTCGCAAAGAGTCGGACATGACTGAGCGACTGAACTGAACAGAAATACAATATACTGAAAGAGTCTGTGTAGGATTGGTATTATTTCCTCTTTAGAAGTCCAGTGAAATTCACCACTAACGTCACCTCAACCCAGTATTTTCTTTGTTTTGCTAACAAGCTTGTTTTATTAATGACAAAAAAAGTTTAAAAAGGAATAGGGAGTAAAAACTTAAAACAACATTAAAAGAACTGTGCATGTGGATACATACATGGATGAAAATAATTCTTATTCACTGAGATGGTTTGAAAAATTTGTAAGAGCTCAAGAAAAAGTAAAAATGTCCAAACTGCCATGACCTTGGGCTTTTATAAATTTCCTCTCAGTGAACATATATTATTTGTAACAACAACAACAACAAAAAAAATAAAAAATAACAGTCAGAGTTTTCAATACATGGAAGGGAATTTCCTCACACCTAGTTCTGAGCCAGTAGGGTAGATGGGGTTCCTGACTTGGTGACAAGTTTAGAGCAAAGCATATTTCACTTTGAAGTTGCTATTATCTGGTTTCACTAGTCTTCCACTTCTCATAGTCAGAGCAAAGTAACACCTGATTTTCAGGAGGGTGAGGAATACCATTTTGAACTTCATGACCAGGAAAAGAGATGTGATGGTTCAGGTTTGTCAGAAGTAAAGCTGTTACTCCTATTCAATAGAGAAGACAAAGAAGTTAGATATAAGGACAGGGGGAATTCATGTTGAGCCTGGGACAATGGAAAATATCTTTCCAATGACTAGAAGTCATTTAGAAGATGCTGATATTAATATATTTCTAATGAGGCCATACCAACTCACTCTAAGCTCCAGTTATCATATGGAAGATAGATATAAAGAGACATTTCATAGGGTATATTTAGAAAACCACAAGAAAAGGTACCTTCATAATTTGGTATTAGTTGAACAAATAGCCCAACTTCTCAAAATTTCTTGTGAGTCTCTGCCTTTATTTTACCACAAGAATATCCTACCAATAGTAACATATTACAAATAACATACATTCTCAGAATTAAAGGAAACAAAGCTATCAGGTTGGGGGAACAGCTTTTACAATGATTTTCCTTAAACCTTTTTTTGGCTCCAGATAAAATAGTGTGTACAATATTTTGTAGCACTTGAATTAATCCCACAAGTAAAGATGGGGAACTGGAAATAGTGTAAGTCCTGTTTCTGATTAATTTTATAGGATGTAGTTGGTCAAGCTCTGTTTGTCCAAATATTTAAGAAATCAGTTGGAGAGAAAACATCATAAGAGTTCTCCTTGGTGGCACCACTGCTGCTGCTGCTGCTAAGTCGCTTTAGTCATTTCTGACTCTGTGTGACCCCGTAGACGGCAGCCCGCCAGGCTCCTCCATCCCTGGGATTCTCCAGGCAAGAACACTGGGGTGGGCTGCCAATGCCTTCTCCAATGCATGCACGCATGCCAAGTCGCTTCAGTCGTGTCTGACTCTGTGCAACCCTATGGACAGTAGCCCACCAGGCTCCTCTGTCCACGGGGTTCTCTAGACAAGAATACTGGAGTGGGCTGCCATTTCCTTCTCCAGTGGCACCACTAGCACAGTGTATAGTTGGGAAGTAGAGGATATTCACAAGAGGACAACAGTAAGAATTAAGATTCCAAAGAACGAATAACAAATATGATATTGAACATACAAACATGGTACTAATTTGCTCAATTCTTCCAAGACGTGACATATGAATTCAAACACTTAAATCACCAACTTTCAACCCATCATTTTCTCAACTAGATACCTTAAGAGAATCTGGATACAACAGGGGCCACATTCACGGTTCAGAAGGAAGTTGCTTAACAATTAAGCAGACAGAGTTACTGGACAGGTGAGCTGGTCAGTGGTCTACTGACAAGAGGGACAAGGTGGGAAGGCACAACCTTGGAAGATCCCATCAGGTGGACCACACTCGGGCAAAGGAGAGTAGATGGACTTCTATGATTTTTAAAAAGCATTTAACCTAGAAGTTCATTTTTATTCAACTTAATATCTGAATTGTCGGTTGACTATGAAGGAACAAAAATTTCACTCAAGTGTAAATGTCTCTTTACTAGGGAGTAAACGTGTCACAGACCTTACTCTTGGCACAGATTAGAATATATTTATTATGTAATAGCAGCAATGCTGTGAACATCATTCAGGGAGGTCAGCTGACTTACTCAAGGTCATTGTAAATCCCCTCCCAAGAAGTAAGGTTTCCTATATCCATCTAAGTATACAAGATTTCCTGCAATACACAGAGCCTATTCTCTAAGACCCTGAAAACGGATGGCTTTTTAAAACATTCCAAGCTGAATATAACTTGACATTCTGTCTAGTTTAAATATGTAACATTGCTTCTAGTATTATCTAGCTGAAAGAAATTTCTTTAAAATGCAAGAGGTAGGATGTTGTGGCAATTAGCACCTTGGTTCCTATTTTGAATTTTGAACAGTTACTTTACTTCCCTGAACCTCACTCTTCCCTGGGTAAAATGAGGATGCATGTGTGCATGTGTGTACGCTCAGACATATCTGACTTTTTGAGACCCCATGGACTATAGCCTGCCAGGCTCCTCTGTCTATGGGATTTTCCAGGCAAAAATACTAGAGTGGGTTCCCATTTCCTACTCCAGGGTATCTTCCTGACTCAGGGACTGAACCCATGTCTCTTGCATCTCCTGCATTGGGAGATTAACTTTACCACTGAACTGCCTATAGCTTGAGATAATTTTTGCAATCACAGTGCTTCAAGCTCTAGTAAATGTTCAATAAGTAGCATCAAATGCAGTTAATAATAATGGTTAATATCCTAATCATTTACTACACTCACCTTCAGATGACCCAGATGACAAAGCTATTACTTCTCTCAATTACTGACATTTCCAGGAAAGCACTGAACTTGTAGAACAATGACTTAAAAAAACACCATTTCAGTGATGGCACACACGCCCATAGATTTCACACTGCTACACACACACTTCAACTCTCAGGAATAATTAACTGAAACCAATGACTTCACTCCTGATGCACTGGAAAATGCTATAAAGTTTCCTCCGTTTCCACAGAAGAGGATCTCACCATAAAGTATTACTAATAGCACAGCACTGCTGGGGACAAAATCATCTGTCAGAGTAAACAATGTAAACTGTTAAGTAAGTCAATAGCTACACACTTTCTGTGACTTAAAAAAAAAAAAAGTTTTAATTTTCATTGTCTGGATTTCAGAAATACAATTAAGAGGAAATGAGGGTGGCCTTCAAGATGGCAGAGGAGTAAGATGTAGAGATCACTTCCCTCCCCACAAACATCAAAAATAAATCTGCACATGTAACAACTCCTACAGAACACCTATTGAATGGTGGCAGAAGGCCTTCCAAAAAGGCAAGCTAATCTCTACATAATGGGGTAGGGCAAAAGAAATAATAAAAAAAGAGAGATACGAAGGATTTGGCTTGGAACCCACACCTCTGGGAGGGAGCTGTGAAGGAGGAAAAGTTTCCAGACACCTGGAAAAGCCCTCATGGGCGGGGACGGGGGAACCTTGGAACCTCAGAGGAGAGTGCAGCAACAGGTGTGTGGAAGGCAATGCTGAGAGAATTCTACACAGCGATGGAAGCTAATTACAACTGCCCAGCCTGAGACACTTGTCTGCATGGCTTCCAGGGCAGGTGGGGGCTGGGAGCTAAGGCTCAGGCTTTGGAGGTCTGATCCCAGGGAGAGGACTGGGAGTGACTGCCATGAAGACAACTTGAGGAGCTAGTATGATACAGCTGAGGGAGTCCACAGAAAAACCTAGGTCTCCCAGGGAGGCAAGAGATCATTATCACAGGGAAGCTCTAACTCCACAAGCTCACAGACAGCAAGATGCAGCCTTTGCAAGGGCCACAGGTGGGATGAGCCACAGTTGTGGTCTGTGACCACAGAGGCAGGAATGCTGGCCAGCTGCTGCCCAGGCCAGCTTCTGTGCCAGAGGCTAGTGGGGGATGGGAGGCAGTGGGGAGATAAGGCTGTGGTCTGCGACCCCAGAGGTGAGGTGTGGACTGCCACCAAGCTGTGAGCAGGTGCAGGTCACTATGGACACCTTTCAGGGAGCCTGTGCACCCTAACACTATTGAGGGACCCATGACCCAGGGCCAATTCCCCTAGGAGAGTGCACGACCCACCTCAGGCTATAGCAACTTCCCACATGCCTCTGCAGCAGGCAGTCCCCACACATCACAACTGTGATCCTGTATTCCACCCCCTCCCTGGCCACACTAAGCAAGTGAGCCCTTAACAGCCGCTTCTTTCTCCCTCTCCTTGTCTGGATGGGAAACAGATGCCAGAGGGCCGCCTACAAACACAGGCAGGACCAAAACCAAAATGGAGCACACCAGGGGTTGTGTGGCTAAAGAGGAAGGAAATTTGCTTGTGCAACCACAGCAAATTCTCCCAGTTAGGATGCAATTCCCCCAGTTGCTTGAGACTGTGGACTTTGGGGGTAATGTTGGACTTTGGAAGCAAGTACAAGCTAGAGTAAGGCCAGATCTGAGTCTGAACTGACCCCACAGTGCCCAAGGTAGGTCCAGAGAACTTCCTAGTAGTATGGGAGGACTTCCTGAGTAGGCAGATTGGCTGAACTTCACTGTAGGGTGAGGACACTCACAACTGAGTCCAGAGGAAAATATTTTTCTTACTAACACTATCTCTATATTTTTGTCTTTTTTTCTGCTATGTTCTATTCTTTTTTTTAATTCCTTTAATTTTTATTTTCTAATTACCATTTATATGCTTTTATTTTTAAATTTTATTTCTTTCCTATGTCTACAGTACTTTTTCGCTATACTGTATTTTTCCCATGTTTTTGGTTTTTGTATTTTACTAGTTTTCAGTGAAGTTGCTCAGTCGCGTCTGACTCTTTGCAACCCCATGGACTGTAGCCTACAGTCTCTGTCATGGAATTTTCCAGGCAAGAATACTGGAGTGGGTTGCCATTTCCTTCTACAGGGGATCTTCCTGACCCAGGGAACGAACCTGGGTCTCCTACGTTGTAGGCAGATGCTTTACTATCTGAGCCACCAGGGAAGCCCCTAGGGGTTTGTTTATTGGTCTGATTACTCTCTTCTTAGATCCCCTTTTCATTCTTCCTTTTTTTCTTGTATTTTCTTTTTGTGAGTGTGAGTATGTGAGTTTATTTGTGTTTTTGTCTGTTTAGTTTTACCATTTGTTTCAGGGTTTTGTCTGTCCATTCTTTGTATGTTTGTTTTTTTTTTTTCCTTTCTTTTTTCTATTTCTTTCTTTCTCTTTCTTCTCTGTGCTGGGTAGAGTCTTGGTGCTCCAGCCAGGAGTGAGGCCTGAAATCTCCAAGGTAGGACACCTGAGTCCAGGATGCTGGACAACCAGAGAACTCCCAACCCCATGGTATGTTAATCAATGAGAGCTCTCCCAAAGGCCTTCATCTTATTACTAACACCAAGACCCACCCAAGGCCAGCAAGCTCCAGTTCCAGAGCTGCCCCAAACCATACTGAGCTCACAGACATTTCAAACACACCACTGGATATGGCACTGCCCTTCAGCAAGACAAGACCTAGATCCACTCACCAGAACACAGGCACAAGTCTCCCCTCTAACAGGAAGCCTTCACAAGACACTGGTCCAACCCCACCCAGGGAAACAAACCTCACAAGTAAAAGGAACCTGCAACCTTGCAAGCTGTGGAAAGGAGACCCCAAACACATCAATTAAACAAAAGGAAAAGACAGAGAAACATATAGCAGATGAAGGAGCATGGTAAAAAACCACAAGAGCAAACAAATGAAGAGGAAATAGGCAGTCTACCTGAAAAAGAATTCAGAGTAATGATAGTAAAGGTGATCCAAAATCTCAGAAGTAAAATGGAGGCATAGATAAATAGGATTGAGGTATGGGTTGAGAATATACAAAAAGTGTTTAATAAAGACCTAGAAGAAACAAAAATCAGAAAATCAGCAATGATAACACAGTAATTGAAATAAAAAATACACTTGAGTTAAACAGCAGAGTGAGGCAGAAGACTGGATAAGTGAGCTGGGACATAGAATGGTGGAAATAATGGAAGCAGAGAAGAATAAAGAAAGAATGAAAAGAAAAAAGGACAGTCCCAGAGACCTCCATGACAACATTAAGCACACAGACATTTGGTCCAAGAGGAAGAAGATAAAAGAAAGGGTATTAGAAAATATTTAAGGAGATTATAGTTGAAAACTTCCCTAACATGGGAAAAGAAACAACCACCCAAATCCAGGAAGCCCAGAGAGTCCCATACAGGATAAACCCAAAGAGAAACACACCAAGACACATATTAATCAAACTAATAAAAATTAAACACAAAGAAAAAGTATTAAGAGCAGCAAGGGAAAAGCAACAAATAACATACAAAGGAATCTCCATAAGGTTAACAGCTGATCTTTCAGCAGAAACTCTGCAGACCAGAAGGGAGTGGCAGGATATACTGAAAGTGGTGAAAGGGAAAAAACTACAACCAAGATTAGCCTACCCAGCAAAGATCTCATTCAGACTGGATGGAGAAATTGAAAGCTTTACAGATAAGCAAAAGTTAAGAGAATTCAGCAACACCAAACCTCCTTTACAACAAATGCTTAAAGGAGTTTCTCTAGACAAGAAACACAAGGAAAGAAAAGACCTACAAAAACAAACCCAAAACAATAAAGTAAATGATAACAGAATCATATATATCAAAAACTATCCTAAATGGAAATGGATTAAATGCTCCAATCAAAAGATACACACTGGCTGAATGGATACAAAAACAATATAAATATATATCCTGTTTACAATAGACATACTTCAGGCCAAGGGACATGTACAGACTAAAAGTAAGGGGCTGGGAAAAGATATTTCATATGAATGTAAATAAAAAGAAAGCTGGAGTAGCAATAAACATATCAGATAAAACAGACTTTAAAATAAAGGATGTTACATCAGACAAGAAAGGGTACTACATAATAATCAACAGATCAATCAAGAAGAAGATGAAACAGTTATAAATATATATTCACTCAATATAGGAATACCACAATACATAAGGCAAATGCTAACAACTACAAAAGGGGAAATCAACAATAACACAATAACAGCAGGAGACTTTAACACTACCACTCAGATCAAAAGATAGATCATCCAAACAGAAAATTAATAATGAAACACAAGCCTTAAATGGTACATTAGACCATATGGACCTAACATATCTACAGTATATTCCATCCAAAAGCAGTAAAATATACTTTTTTTCTGAGGTGCACACGGGATGTTCTCCAGGAAAGATCATAGCATGGGTCACAAAGTCAACCCCTGGTTAATTTAAGAAAATTACAATTTTATGAGTCATTTTTTCTGACCAAAATGCTATTAGATATCAATTACCAGAAAAAAAAAAAAAAACTGTAAAAACACCCCACAAACACATGGAGGCTAACCAATACACTTTTAAATAACCAAGAGATCACTAAGAAATCAAAGAGAAAGTCAAAAATACCTATAAACTAGTGACAATGAAAACATGACAATTCAAAACCCATGGAACATAGCAAAAGCAGTTCTATGAGGGATGTTTAGAGCAATACAATTGTACATCAAGAAATAAGAAAAATATGATCAAGTGGAGTTTATCCCAGGGATGTAAGGATTCTTCAACATATGTAAATCAATCACTGTGATACAAAATATTAACAAATTAAAAACAAAAAACATATGATCATCAAAATAGATGTAGAGAAAGTTTTCCACAAAATTTTCCATTTATGATTTTAAAAACTCTCCAGAAAATCGGCACAGAAGGAAACTTTTCTTGTTGTTTAGTCACTAAGTTTTGTCCAACTCTTTTGTGACCACACGGACTGTAGCCTGCCAGCCTCCTCTATCCGTGGTATTTCCCAGACAAGAATACTTGAGTGGGTTGCCATTTCCTTCTCCAGGGTATCTTCCTGACCCAGGTATGGAATTCATGTCTCCTGCATTGGTAGGCATATTCTTTACCACTAAGCCACCTACCTCAACATGATAAAGGTCATATATGACAAGCCCACAGCAAACATTATTCTCACTGCTGAGAAACTGAAAGCATTTCCTCTAAAATCAGGAACAAAACAAGGGTACCCACTCTCACCACTGTTATTCAATATACTTTTAGAAGATCTAGACATGGCAATCAATATGAAAAGAAATAAAAGGAATCCAGATTGGAAAAGTGGAGAAGGAAATGGCAACCCACCCCAGTATTCTTGCCTAGAGAATCCTGTGGACCGAGGAGCCTGGTGAGCTGCTGTCCATAGGGTAGCACAGAGTCGGACATGACTGAAGCGACTTAGCATGTGTGCATGCATTGGAGAAGGAAATGGCAACCCACTCCAGTATTCTTGCCTGGAGAATCCCAGGGACAAAGGAGCCTGGTGGGCTGCCAGCTATGGGGTCGCACAGAGTTGGACACAATTGAAGAGACTTAGCAGTAGCAGCTGCAGCAGCAGATTGGAAAATAAGATGTAAAACTCTCACTATTTGCAGATGAGGTGATACTATACATGGAAAACCCTAAAGATGCCACCAGAATATAATCAGTGAATTTAGCAAAGTTACAGGATACAAAATGAATACACAGAAATCTCCTGCATTCCAACACACTAATGATGAATAATCAGAAAGAGAAATTTAGGAAACAATGACATTCATCACTGAAACAAAAAGAATAAAGTACCTAGGAATAAAACTACCTAAAGTGACAAAAGAACTATATGCAGAAAACTGCAAGACATTGATGAAAGAAATAAAAACTGACACAAACAGATGGACAGATAAAGTACGTTCTTGGATTGGAAGAAGCAATATTATTAAAATGACTATAGTACCTAAAGCAATTTACAGATTCAATGCAATCCCTGTCAAATGACAAATGACATTTTTCACAAAACTAGAACAAAAAAAGTTATAATTTGTACGGAAACACAAAAGACCCTGAATAGCCAAAGCATTCTTGAGAAAGAAAAATGAAGCTGGAGGAATCCACCTTCCTGACTTCAGGCTATACTGTAAAGCTACAATCCTCAAGACAGTATGGTATTGGCATAAAAACAGAAATACAGACCAATGGAATAAGATAGAAAGCCCATAAATAAGCCCATACATCTATGGGCACCTTATCTTTGATGAAGAAGGCAAGAATTTACAATGGAGAAAAGACAACCTCTTCAATAAGTGGCTCCCTGGTGGCTCAGATGGTAAAGCATCTGCCTACAATGCAGGAGTCCCAGGTTCAATCCCTGGAGAAGGAGGATCTCCTGGAGAAGGAAATGGCAACCCACTCCAGGATTCTTGCCTGGAAAATCCCATGGACGGAGGAGCCTGGTAGACTACAGTCCATGGGGTCACAAAGAGACGGACACAACTGAGTGACTTCACTTTCAATAAGTGGTGCTGGCAAAACTAAACAGCTACATGTATTATAAAAGAATGAAACTGGAACACTTCCTACCACCATACACAAAAATAAACTCAAAATGGATTAAAGACTTAAATGTAAGGCCAGAAACTATAAAATTCTTAGAGGAAAACATAGGCAGAACACTCTGACAAAAATCACAGTAAGATCCTCTCTGACCCATCTCCTAGAATAATGGAAATAAAAACAAGTCAACACATGGGACCTAAGTAAACTTAAAAGTTTTTGTATAACGAAGGAAACTGTATACAAGATGAAAAGACAACCCTCAGAATTGGAGAAAACAATTGCAAATGAAGCAACTGGCAAAGATTAATCTCTGAAAGATATAAGCAGTTCGAAATCAGAAAAACAAACAATCCAATAAAAATAGGCAGAGACCCTAAATAGACATTTCTCCAAAGATAACATACAGATGGCCAATAAACACATGAAAAGATACTCAACATCACTCATTACTAGAGAAATGCAAATCAAAACTGCAATGAAGTATCACCTCACACCAGGTACTTCCCAGCTGGTACTACTTCCCAGGTACTACTCAGATGGTAAAGAATTCACCTGCAATGCAGGAGACCTGGGTTTGATCTCTGGGTTGGGAAGTTTCCCTTGAGAAGGGAATGACAACCCATTCTACTATTCTTGCCTGGATAATTCCATGGAGAGGAGGCTGGTGGCTACAGTCCATGGGGTCACAAAGAGTCGGACATGACTGAGTGACTAACACAAGTACACAAGTCAGAATGACCATCATCAAAAAATAAATGCTTGGAGAAGATGTGGAGAAAGGGACCCTGTTGCCTTGTTGGTGGGAACATAACCTGATACAGCCACTATGGAGAACACGATGGAGATTCCTTAAAAACTAGGAATAAAACGACCATATGATCCAGCAACCGCCTTACTAGAGAAATAAACTGAGAAAAACCACAATTCTGAAATACACATGCACCGCAACGTTCACTGCGGCACTATTTACAACAGCAAGGACATGGAAGCAACGTAGGTGTCCACTGAGAGATGAATGGATAAAGAAGTTGTGGTACACATATACAATGGAATATTACTCAGCCATAAAAAGGAATGAATTTGTGTCAGTTGTAGTGAGGTGGATGAACCTAGAGCCTGTTATACAGAGTGAAGTAAGTCAGAAAAACAAATATGTATTAATGAATATATATGAAATCTAGAAAAATGGTACTGATAAACCTATCTGCATGGAAGGAATGAAGACACTAGATGACCTAGACGGGTAGGATGCAGGGGCCATGGAAGGGAGGCTCAAGAGGGAGGAGATATGTAGAGTTTTAACTAATTCATGTTGTTGTATGGCAGAAACCAACATAACATTGTAAAGCAATTACCCTCCAATTAAATAAAAAAATTAAGTCACTAGAAAAGAAGAGAAAATGAACTCCAAATTATAAATTCTGTTCTTTCAGTTTCTGAAGATTTCAAAGGGCTTCTCAAGTAGCAAAATGTATTTTTGTTTCTAAGCCTTAGTTTTTATTTTGTCTTGTCTTTAGCATAAATTATTGCTCAGATGATTAACAGCTATTTCTGTTCAACCTTTACTCACCTGCAGACACTCAAATTCCATCTTCCTGGTCAAAACATATTGCTTTATCTTTTGGGGAGACAGAGCCCAACACAGCTTTTCTATGTTGCATGAGGCTTTCCACCACAAAAGTGGATTTCTCTTCCCATTCCCCGGCTCAAAGTGCCTGCTGATCCTGTCCTGCTCTAATTCAGATGTTAGAAGTGTCTTTTTTTTTTTTTAAGCTCTTTCTTTGAGGCAAGTTCATGGCCTCTGTTTCAGAGATGTAAGCCTGCCAGCACCGCCTCCCACACACTGAGGGAGCCAGCTTCTTGATGGAGCAAGACATCCCCAGCATGCCTTTGAAGCCACAGCATGAGCAACACAGATGAATTAAATAGAAGCTCCCATGCAGAGACGTCAGTCTTTTCAGCAAATGATCAATAAATCTGAAGTATCCTAAAATAAAATTTCATAAACAGACTGGAATGGAATTTAAATGAATGGTTTTGATCTGTCTCAAACCAAGCTGAAAGCTTCTCTTTGCAAGGGCCTTCCCAAGTCCTAGCCACCATTTTAAAAATCCAACTAATTAGGTTTGCTGTTTGCTGTTAAATGATGTAACTAAGGAGTCCTTTCATTGATGAACTGAGAATCATTCAAAATGTAGAGTATGAGGTATTTATTTTTTTTATATAATTTATTTTAATTGGAGGTTAATTATTTTACAATATTGTATTGGTTTTGCCATATATCAACATGAATCCGCCACAGGTATACATGTGTTCCCCATCCTGAACCCCCCTCCTTCTTCCCTCCCCGTACCATCCCTCTGGGTCGTCTCAGTGCACCAGCCAGTTATTTAAAATTACTCAAAAATTACATCTTCCATCCAATCTCCCAATCTAGAAACCTATTGACTTTGGACAACTCTGCACATTCTACGCCTAGTCAGTAGCTGAAACCAACCATCTCCAATTCAGACCCATCTCTAAAACGAGACTGTCATTCACCTCAATTGCTCCAGCTCTCAAAACTTGTTTAAAAGATTTCAATAATCTCTTCCTTGGTTGCCACACTCATGCAGCCACCTCCCACTGTGCAGAGCGACCTCAGCTAAAGCAAAGACAAGCACACCCATCTCCTGCCAGGAAAACACCTTACAGATCCCCAATGGTTCTGAGATGGAATTCTGTGTCCTGGTCTGGCCCATGCGTGTGCCCTGACCCATGGCCATCTGCCCACCACATCTCCTCCCATACTCAAGGGCCCCTTTGCTCCTGCCAGCCCAGATGACTCCCTGTTTTCTGGACGTGCCAGGATCCATCAGAGCCCCATGCTTCTGGGGCAGATGATTTCTCTCAAAGACCCCCTGGCTTTCCACCTGGCAAACTCCTACTTAGCCTTCAAGTACCACTATGAATGGCCCCCTCTGGGTGTGGTGGGGGGCTTCTCCCCATGTCCTACCCCAAGAAGTTAAGCGTGGCATTGTCTGTGTTCCCACAGCACATTTAGCATCTGCAATTCCTCTTTCACATGTGGTCTGTGTGCTCCCCACCCCCAGTTAAGCAGGAGCCCGCCTGAGACATGAAGGTGTGCTATTCCTAGGTGGGTATATATACTAACACTGGCAGAATCCCCTACTGCATGTTAGCTTCATCATGATCTCACCCAAAGTACATGAACTTTAAGCCAGGCAACACCTCAGTTTAAATCATAAATCCCAGCACCATCATCTTCTAGAAGCTTAGCTGTGGAGCCTTGTGTTTCCTCACCTGTAAACAACCAGCTTATGAGGCGGCAGGAGGGAGAACTAAGGAAGAATGAGATACATGAACACTGACTGGAGACATCCAGGAATGCATGTATCAACAAGAACAATGATAAGACGGCTCTGACACCCACTCTGTGCTGGGCATGTGGTCATCAACTGTCCATCATTACCAAGTGCTAACAGAGGCCCATAGAGGCCATGGGAGCTGGCCAATGCCACGGGGCAAGTGCCAAGACTCAAACCCCCTGGGGATCTAACTATACACTCCAAACATCACTTCACTTGCCTAAGTACCTGATATGTCATTTAATCCTTATCAAAATCCCTTTGACTTTCCTCACTTTGTGGATGAAAAAACTGAGCCTCAAATAAACAATTTGCCCCAAATCATATAGTTACAAGGTAAACAAGCAAAGACTCAAACTCAAGTGTGTCTAAACTCAAAACGCTTCAGTCAAAATCCCATGGGCATTTTATAAAAGGTGTAAACATACTGTAAAATGGAAAACTGATAGGAATATCAGGAAAAGTACCTCTGTGGCGGTGATTCAATATGAAGTCAGGTTCCCCCTGGTTAAGATGATCAGGAGAACTTCCTGGAAGGATTTTAAAAGTATTTAAAACAAAACTGGACACTAAAGAAATTAAAATTATTATTGGAAACCAAAACTAATGGCTTGAGAGCACTCAGGACAAGGTTGAAATCAGCAGACCAGGGACAGAGAATAGTGGGGCACTCAGGGAATCAGGGACAGTCACAATGGAGAGAAGAGAAGGCAGGGGTGTGCACCATGTGAGCAGCACATCCAGGAATGCATGTATCAACAAGAACAATGATAAGACGGCTCTGACACCCACTCTGTGCTGGGCATGTGGTCATCAACTGTCCATCATTACCAAGTGCTAACAGAGGCCCATAGAGGCCATGGGAGCTGGCCAATGCCACGGGGCAAGTGCCAAGACTCAAACCCCCTGGGGATCTAACTATACACTCCAAACATCACTTCACTTGCCTAAGTACCTGATATGTCATTTAATCCTTATCAAAATCCCTTTGACTTTCCTCACTTTGTGGATGAAAAAACTGAGCCTCAAATAAACAATTTGCCCCAAATCATATAGTTACAAGGTAAACAAGCAAAGACTCAAACTCAAGTGTGTCTAAACTCAAAACGCTTCAGTCAAAATCCCATGGGCATTTTATAAAAGGTGTAAACATACTGTAAAATGGAAAACTGATAGGAATATCAGGAAAAGTACCTCTGTGGCGGTGATTCAATATGAAGTCAGGTTCCCCCTGGTTAAGATGATCAGGAGAACTTCCTGGAAGGATTTTAAAAGTATTTAAAACAAAACTGGACACTAAAGAAATTAAAATTATTATTGGAAACCAAAACTAATGGCTTGAGAGCACTCAGGACAAGGTTGAAGTCAGCAGACCAGGGACAGAGAATAGTGGGGCACTCAGGGAATCAGGGACAGTCACAATGGAGAGAAGAGAAGGCAGGGGTGTGCACCATGTGAGCAGCGACAGGCGCCCTCAGCAAAGCAGAGCAGACCCAGTCCTGGTGAGAATGAGCCAGGATAATAGGCAGGTGGGAAGTGTGAAGACTGATCCAGGCTCTTGCCCAAAGTAGGTGGTGGCAGTCCTTGACTCAGGGGCAGGCTTCCTGAGAGCTGAGGGGCACAGGTAGGGGCCACAGGGCCACAGTGCAGAGGCAGGTGAAAGGAAGCCACAGTCATGCCTTCAAGAAAGAAGGATCACTTGACATTTTGCAAAGGATTCTGATTTCAGATAAGCCGAGTCTGAGATGTCAATGGAACATGGAGGTCAAGGCTTTCAGCAGGCAGACATGCACAATCAGAGCCTGCAGATGTGACGGGAGGTGGGCACTTGCATGCAAGCCAGTGCACATGCACACACATGTGTGTAAAGACAAGGGGGTTGGGGAAGAATTGTAAGGACTCTACTTTCTATCAATACATTTTAGCAGCAGGAAGAAGAAAGGAGAAAAATAAATCTTGTTTTATAGCAAGTGAACTGAAAGGGAGTTTCCAGGGAGCATTGTTTAAAATAGCCTGAGATCCAACTAGAAGAAAGGAAAATGAATTCTCAAAATTAAGGGAATAGTCATCATTTCAGAAATATCTGAAATATGTTGATGGGCTTGGAAACTGGATAATAAAGGAAAACATACTGGTAGAAAAGTAGAAGCAAGTTTTCTGGACACCTTGTAAAAAGAAAAAAATCAGTCCATATAAAATGAAATCAAAGAAGATCACATAAAACTATAGACTTTCCACTAAAATGAGAAGGAGTCCCAGCACAGAATGAGTGGGTTGGATGGTTGCTGAGAAGAAGGAAAGACATTTGAAACAGGGAGGGGCCAACAGCAGGTGGCAGGGGATTAAATGTGTGCTGAGTGGTCAAGAGTAAGCAAGTGGCTCAGAAAAGGCCTCCTGAAAGTTCTGTGGACTTCCTGCAAAAACTGCTGACAGCTCTGAGCAGGAGAATCAGAAGTGACGAGCAGTAAGGTGGAAAATCCAGGAGGTCAAACACTGAGAAATGCAAGCTCATCTCTGCACAGACCTGCTTAGTAGAGCAGTAAGGGTTCCAGAAACAGAATTTCTAATTGGTATGTAGCAGGACTTTGTTTCTATGGACGGGATCTGAGCCTGGGCCTCCAGCTCACAGAGGAAGAGACAGGGTAATGGGCCACCATGCTGAGGTTCTCAGTGATATGAGAGCAGGTAGAGGGAAGGGACAACCTGGTAGGAAGGTGCTGTATGACACTACTGATGCACACACACACACACACAGACTCACTAAGAAATTAAAGGAACCAATGAGAAGACCAACAAACATAGAGATTTCAAATAACTATCATCTGATAAAAAGAAACCAATTTTCAGCTCAGTTCAGTTGCTCAGTCATGTCCAACTCTTTGTGACCCCATGGACTGCAGCATGCCAGGCTTGCCTGTCCATCACCAAGCCCCAGAGCTTGCTCAGACTTATGTCCATCAAGTTAGTGATGCAATCCAACCATCTCATCTTCTGTTGTCCCCTTCTGCTCCCGCCTTCAATCTTTTCTAGTGAGTCAGTTTTTCACATCAGTTGGCCAAAATACTGGAGTTTCAGCTTCAACATCAGTCCTTCCAGTGAACATTCAGGGCTGATTTCCTTTAGGATTGGCTAGTTTGAATTCCCTGCAGTCCAAGGGACTCTCAAGAGTCTTGTCCAACACCACAGTTAAAGAGCATCAATTCTTTGGGTGCTCAACTTTATGATCCAACTCTTACATCCATACATGACTACTGGAAAAACCATAGATTTGACTAGATGGATCTTTTGGCAAAGTAATGTCTCTGCTTTTTAATAGGTTGGTCATTGCTTTTCTTCCAAGAAGCAAGCATCTTTTAATTTCATGGATTCAGTCACTATCTGCAGTGATTTTAGAGCCAAGAATATAAAGTCTGTCACTGTTTCCATTGTTTCCCCATCTATTTGCCATGGAGTGATGGGACCAGATGCAATTAACTTTGTTTTCTGAATGTTGTTTTAAGCCATCTTTTTCTCTCTCCTCTTTTACTTTTGAGAGGGTAACAGGCAGGAAGGCCAGGGGACTCCAAACAGAGGAAATGCCTGCAAGTGTCAGACATTTTGTCTCTCTTAAGCAGCAGGAGGAAACAAACTAGCGATATTTTTCCTTCTCCATACAAATTTAAAAGGAGGTTTCTCTTAAAATTCTGTGTTGCCATAATGACACCTGGTTTCACCTGAAGTTAACCATTGCCTTTTTCTTATGGAAATGTTTATCTTAAGCTATGTAAATAACACTATTTGTATGGTGCTCTGCCCTTCTTCAAGATTCAAGTTAATCCTTTTAGGGCCCAAGATAAACCATTTGGAGCCAAGATTATCCCAAAATACATCCTATGGGTGAGGGGCCTGGTGCCATTCTAAGTTTTGAGACATTCCTTTCTTTCATTAACAGACTGCTGATGATCCTTTTCTTATGGAAATGTTTATCTTAAGCTATGTAAATAACACTATTTGTATGGTGCTCTGCCCTTCTTCAAGGTTCAAGTTAATCCTTTTAGGGCCCAAGATAAACCATTTGGAGCCAAGATTATCCCAAAATACATCCTATGGGTGAGGGGCCTGGTGCCATTCTAAGTTTTGAGACATTCCTTTCTTTCATTAACAGACTGCTGATGACTATATAACATTCAGCTAAAGACTAGCAGGGGGGTACTCTTTCTGCCCCTTTCTGATGCCTATGTCAGAAGCTTTCTCTATCTCCTTTATACTTTAATAAAACTGTTAACACAAAAGCTCTGAGCGATCAAGCCTCGTCTCTGGCCCCGGATTGAATTCTTCTCGTCCGGGGGCCAAAAATCCCGCATGGTAATTCAACAACAACCTTTCATAATGAAACCTGTAGAGAAGGGAATATATTTCTAGTATAACATTAGAACAGATTTACATAGTCATTATTGTTGTGTTTTCTAATTTCCATTTTTAGAATCAGTCTTATGAGAAGCAGAGAAAATATGCTTTAGGGTTAATGTGTTTATATTACAAAGTGTCTTCAAGAGCTTTTGTAGAGAGACAATGTATTGAGAAGAAAGTATTTAGTATGTTATTTATAATTAATGGTTAACAAATGCAAAAGCTAAAAATAACAATATAAATATCCAAGACTGGGGAGAGAAGAAGGGGAGGAAGGAGCAAGGAAAATGAATTCAATTTTCACAATTCATAAAGATGGCAGTCAATAGATATTATCTAAACTAAATAAGTCAGTATAATAAAAAAGAAACAAATTTCTTACTTACACTTACAGAGATAACCACCCAAACTCTTAGAAACAGAAAAAAGTTAAGAGATATTATCCTTGGAGAGTATATCTGCAAGAGGGAGGTTATTAGATGAGAGATTACTGCTTTTCATCATAAATCTTTGGCACTAACAAGGTAAAAATCCAGGAGAAAAAGTGAAAATCCTACTTTATGATTAAACTCTCTTAAAGCTAGTTGAGGCCCATGCATTTTTCTTTCCTCTGGCTATTCTTTAATATCTTGCTGTGAATTGATTATAATGGTTTTTTTTAAAGCAAGTGTTGAATTTCCATGATGGAATATTCCGGCCTTCATACCAGAACACTGTTATGGGTGGAAATCAGAGTCTCTATAAGATGGTTATCTAGATACTTTACTAGCATTTAGAATTTATATGGAAACAGGAAAGCCTTAACCCTTTCCAAGCTTTTTCATAAGCAGCCTCATTATTAAACCCATTTGGTAGTTCATTATCTGCCTGCAATGTGGGAGACCTGGGTTCCTTCCCTGGGTTGGGAAGATCCCCTGGAGAAAGGAATGACTACCCACTCCAGTATTCTGGCCTGGAGAATCCCATGGACTGGAATACAGTCCAGGGGGTCACAAAGAGTTGGATACAATTGAGCAGATTTCACTTTCACTTTACATAGTTCCTTCCAAGGAAAGAGTGTATATTGTTGCTGCTTTGTTCAGACACAAAAACAATGGAAGGACTCTCTAAGATTGTTACATTTGTGAATAGATATTTATAGGAATACTGATTATTTATTGAAAGTAAGAGTTCTGGAGGCTCAGGAGACTGGGTTAAATGAAGGGCAGTTTATGCTGCCAGTTCTCAGAAATCTCAAGGCGCTAGAGACTTTTAAAAAATATTTTTATTAATAGACTTTATTTTTTAGAACAGTGTAGCTTCACTGGAAAATTGAGCAGAAGTGACTTCTTGCTTCTGATTCTACATGTAAGAAGCTTGGAATTTTCCACTTTTTCCTAACAACAGGTAAAAATCTAAACAGACTGAAAAACTGACAGCTCTTCTAGGACCCATAAGGGAGGTAAAGACCCAGGGTAAAGCACTGCCCCAAAGACCGGAGAGACAATTTTGGCAAAAACATGGCGTCATGATGGATTAGAGCAGAGCCTCACAAGGAAACTGCTATGAGGGCTAGTGCTGGGTAGGAAAATCTGAACCATAATTGACTCAGTGATGGAAGCTCAGTGGAAAACTCTGAGTTAAAAACTCAGGGGGAACCCCGTCATCGGGGGCCACCTACTTTTGTGAGTTTTACCTCAAGGAGCTTGACCAGGTTCTCACAGCAAACACTGGAGAAAAACCTTTTTGTGCTTCCAGGAAAGGGATGAAAAAGGAACCTTTCTGATATATCCAGGGCACTCTATTCTCCTTAACAAGGCCTGCTCTCAAGAGAAACTAGTTAACAAAGCCTACCCTGCTGGGGTATTATCAAAACCTCACTCACTTTGGGAAAGGGAAATACCCAACTTCCAGCCAGCTTTCCCCATCCTCTCCCACCTAAGGACAAAGATATAAGCTGAGAAATACTTGTGAATTTCACAGTCCAGAGGTGTAGGCTCACTAAAAGACTGAGACCTAGGCATAGAACTGTAGAATGTTTCTTCCACCCAAACCTCACTACCATATTACTAAAGACCTATGTATGTCAGTTCCTTTTACTTTGTACATTATGTCTGCTGCTGCTGCTGCTGAGTCGCTTCAGTCGTGTCCAACTCTGTGTGACCCCATAGACAGCAGCCACCAGGCTCCCCATGTCTAGTTATCATTAAAAAAAAAAAAAAAAATTACAAGGCAGACCAAAAGGCAAAACGCGGAATTTGAAGAGACAAAGCAAGCATCGGAAATAGGGCAAAAATGCTGGAATTATTTGTTTCATTAAAAAAACTGAAAAATATGCTAAGAGTCCTAATGGATAAAGTAGAAAATGTGCAAGAACACATGGGCAGTGTCAGCAGAACAATGGAAATTCTAAGGGAGAACTGAAAAAAAAATGCTAGAGATAAAACTGCAACAGAAATGAAAAATGCCTTTGATGGGCTTGTTATTATTAGACTGGACATGGCTGAAGAAAGAATTGCTGAGCTGGAGGATCTCTCAATAGAAACCTCCAAAATTAAAACCAATAGACATAAAAGAGAATACCAAGGACTATGGAACAGTTACAAAAGGAGTTCAGTTAAGTCACTCAGTCGTGTCCGACTCTTTGTACCCCATGGACTGTAGTATGCTAGGGTTCCCTGTCCATCACCAACTTCTGGAACTTACTCAAACTCCTGTCTATCGAGTCAATGATGCCATCCAACCATCCTATCCTCTGTCGTTCCCTTCTCCTCCCTCCTTGAATCTTTCCCAGCATCAGGGTTTTTTCCAATGAGTCAGTTCTTTGCATCAGGTGGTCAAAGTATTGGAGTTTCAGCTTCAGTATCAGTCCTTCCAATGAATATGCAGGACTGATTTCCTTTTGGATGGACTGGTTGGATCTCCTTGCAGTCCAAGGGACTCTCAAGAGCCTTCTCCAACACCACAGTTCAAAAGCATCAGTTCTTTGGCACTCAACTTTCTTTATAGTCCAACTCTTACATCCATACATGACTACTAGAAAAGATCATAACTTTGACTAAACAGACCTTTGTTGACAAAGTAATGTCTCTGGTTTTTAATATGCTGTCTAGGCTGGTCATAACTTTTCTTTGAAGGAGCAAGCACCTTTTGATTTCATGGCTGCAGTCACCATCTGCAGTGATATTGGAGCCCCCCCCCCCCCAATAAAGTCTGTCACTGTTTCCATTGTTGCCCCATCTATTGCCATGAAGTGATGGGACCAGATGCCATGATCTCAGTTCTCTGAATGTTGAGTTTTAAGCCAACGTTTTTACTCTCCTCTTCCACTTTCATCAAGAGGCTCTTTAGTTCCTTTTTACTTTCAGCCGTAAGGGTGGGGTCATCTGCATATCTGAGGTTATTGATATTTCTCCTGGCAATCTTGATTCCAGCTTGTGGTTCATCCAGACTAGCATTTCTCATGATGTACTCTGCATATAAGTTAAATAAGCAGGATGGCATATATAGCCTTGATGTTCTCCTTTCCTGATTTGGAACCAGTCTGTTGTTCCATGTCCAGTTCTGACTGTTGCTTCTTAACCTGCATGTAGATTTCTCAAGAGGCAGGTCAGGTGGCCTGCATTCCCATCTCTAGAAGAATTTTCCAGAGTTTTTTGTGATCTACACAGTCAAAGGCTTTGGTGTAGTCAATAAAGTAGAAGTAGATGTTTTTCTTTTCCTATGAAGAAGGAAATGGCAACCTACTCCAGTGTTCTTGCCTGGAGAATCCCAGGGACGAGGGAGCCTGATGGGCTGCCGTCTATGGGGCTGCACAGAGTCAGACACAACTGAAGCGACTTAGCAGCAGCAGATGTTTTTCTGGAACACTCTTGATTTTTTGATTATCCCATGGATGTTGGCAAATTGATCTCTTATTCCTCTGCCTTTCCTAAATCCAGCTTGAACATCTGGGAGTTCACGGTTCACATACTATTGAAGAGAGAACTTGTGAGATGAGTGCAATTGTGCCATAGTTTGAGCATTCTTTGGCCTTGCTTTTCTTTGGGATTGGAATGAAAACTGACCTTTTCCAGTCCTGTGGCCACTGCTGAGTTTTCCAAATTTGCTGGCATATTGAGTGCAGCACTTTCACAGCATTATCTTTCAGGATTTGAAACAGCTCAACTGGAATTCCGTCACCTGTACTAGCTTTGTTTGTAGTAATGCTTCCTAAGGCCCACTTGACTTGGCACTCCAGGATGTCTGGCTCTAGGTGAGTCATCACACCTTCATGGTTATCTGGGTCATGAAGATCTTTTTTGTATAGTTCTTCTGTGTATTCTTGCCACCTCTTCTTAATATCTTCTGCTTCTGTTAGTCCATACCATTTCTGTCCTTTATTGTGCCCATCTTTGTTACAAAAGGAGTAACATATGTTTAACAGGAATTTCAGAGAAGATAAGAGAAAGTTGAAGAAAATAAGTATTTAAACAATAGTGACTTAAAATTTCCCCCAGTCAATCTCAAGACACCAGACCTCATATCCAGGAAGCACAGAGAATGCCAAGCAGGATAAATGCCACTAATCCCCTATCCCAAACAGCAGCATCAACAAAAAGATCCTATAAGCACATGAATTCTACTGAAAATCAAAAAGCAAAAATACTGAGAGAAGCCATAGGAAACAAATTCTCACTCTCAGAGGAACAAAGATAAGAATTACATCTGACTTCTCAGAAACCATGCAAGCAATGTGAGTAGAGTGAGATATTTAAACTGTTGAGAGGGAAAATCCCAGCAACCTAGTGCTCTGTGCACTCTGAAATGATCCTTCAAAAGTGAAGGAGAAATAAAGACTTTCCCAGACAAACTAAAATGTAAAGAATTTGTTGTCAGTTGCCTTATAAGAAATATTAAAAGAAATACTTTATAGAGAAGAAAAATCTTATAGGTCAGAAACTCAGATCTAAAAAATGGAAGAGCATTGAAGAAGGAATAAGTAAAGGTAAAAAAAAAAATTTAATTAAAATTTTAAATTCGTGAATGGTGTAATAGATGAAGAGTTTTTTCAAAATAATACCACTGTATTTGATTATGTAAGCTCATACTTAAATATATTTATATAGAAGTGAAATGACTGACAACAATGATGCAAGGGACAAGGCAGAGAATCTTTACAAATATGTCTATATGTATGTACATGTATATATGTCTTTACAAAGAAATGAATTGCCAGTCTATGTTTGATACAGGATACAGGATGCTTGGGGCTGGTGCACGGGGATGATCCAGAGAGATGATATGGGGTGGGAGGTGGGAGGGGGGTTCAGGATTGGGAGCTTGTATACACCCGTGGTGGATTCATGTCAATGTATGGCAAAGCCAATACAGTATTGTAAAATAAAATAAAGTAAAAATAAAATTAAAAAAAAAGAAGGCAAAAGATTGAACAGAATATATAGAGATTTTCCATATACTTCTTCCCCCTACCACATGCATAATCTCCTTTATTATCAACATCCCCAACCAGCCTGGCATATTTGTTACAATTAATGAATCTATGTTGACATGCCATGATCACCCAAATTTCACACTTTACGTTAGGGTTTGCTCTTGATGTATAGTCTATGGGTTGGGACATATTTATTATGGTATGCATTCACTTGTATAGTGTCCTACAGAGTAGTACTGTACTCAGCTTGTTAATTCTTCCCTTCCACCTAATCCCTGGAAACCACTAATTTTTCACTGTCTCCACAGTTTTGCCTTTTCCAGAAGGTCATGTAGTTGTAATCATACAGAATGTAGCCTTTTCAAAATGGCTTTTTTACTTTGTAAAATACATTGGAGTTTCATTCATGTGTCTTCATAGCTTGATGGCTCATTTCTGAATAATATTCTATTGTCTGAATGTACTATGGTTAATATATCCATCCACCTACTGAAGGACATCTCAGTGGCTTCTAAGTCTTGGCAGTTGTGAACAAAGCTGCTGTAAACATCCAGGTGCAGGGTTTTGTGCTGACATGTTTCCAGCTCTTTTGGGAAGTACCAAAGAGCACAATTGCTTGGGGGTGAGGTAAGAGTTTGCTTAGTTTTGTAAGATGCTTACTTGTCTTTCAAAGTGGCTGCATAATTTTGCATTCTCAAAAACAATTAATGAGAGCTCCTCCTGTTCCATGTCCTCACCAGCAATTGATGGCGTCATCTAAGTTTTGGCCACTCTAGTATCTATGTAGTAGTATCAGCTTTCTATTTTTAATTTACATTTGCCTGGCGATGTTTGATGTGGAATCTATTTCCATGTGCTTATTTGCCACCTGAACATCTTCTCTGATGAAGTGTCTGTTAAGGTCTTTGATTTACTTTTTAATCACGTTGTTTGCTTTCTTATTGTTGAGTTTTCAAGATTCTTTGCTTATTTTTTGTTTATCTTTGTATATCGGGGCTTTCCTGATAGCTCAGTTGGTGAAGAATCTGCCTGCAGTGCAAGAGACCTGGGTTTGATCCCTGGGTTGGGAAGATCCCCTGGAGAAGGGAAAGGCTACCCACTCCAGTATTCTGGCCTGGAGAATTCTATGGACTGTATAGTCCATGGGGTTGCAAGGAGTCAGATGCGACTTTCACTTGTATATTTTAGATAACCTTCCTTTACCAGCTATATGTCATCTTTTAGGGATTTTATAGTTTCACATTTAGGTCTGTAAGCCATTTTGAGTTTTTTTTTTTTTTTTGGTGTGTGTATGCATGCGTGTGTGTGTGTGTGTGAAAATTGTATGGTTGGGTATGGATTCGTTTTTTCTCATGTGGATGTCTAGTTGTTCTAGCACTATTTAGTGTCCTCTTTTTAATGTTGAATTCTGACTGATTTTGAGGACATGCCACTTGGAAAACTAGAGAAAGGAACACTGGATCAGGCATAAGTGTTGCTTTTGGCTTGCTTAACAACTTAAAGGTTTATTTTTTCTCACGTAAAAGAATTCCATAGGTTGCAGTTAGTGTTCATACTATATCATGTCATCCCTGGCTCCTTCACTAATTCCGTTTCCCCTTCCATTAAGCATGGTTTTTATTCTTGGGTTCTCTCTTAATTTCTACCTTTGGTTTCTATCATCATTCTCTTATGATCACAAAATTGCTACTTCATTCAGGCAGAAAGAAGGAGAAAGGAATAAGCGTGTCTATAAGATAAGTAATCCCCTGAAGAGATCATTTCCGGTGGTTCTCCCTTGAAAATTTAGCTTACATCTCATCTGGTACCTTTTTCTGCAAAAGCAATGTAGAAATTTAGGGTTGCAGTTGGAAACATTGTTTCACCAATTGTGTAAGAGCAGGGGAAGAAGGGGAGATAGAATTTTGGCAGGCAACTTGCTGTTTCTGCCAAAAGCTTAATCTATGGCAACATTTCTGGTTTCAACTATTTAGCATATGTAGAAGGGGAACCAGATATGAGTCCTTAAAATGCCGAAGATTTGTTTTAATGTTATCTTAGTTGTCTAGACTATAGGTATAGAACTTTTCTAAGCAGTACTCATGATACTGTATACTGTGAGAAGTTTCTCCAGGACTATAAAATGGGACTTGTTGAGATGGAAATGTATCCCTAGAGTGTCTTACTTAATTCATTATCTCTAGAACCCAGCCGTTGTTGTTGAGTCACTAAGTTGTGTTCAACTCTTTTGTGACCCCACGGACTATTGCTCACCAGGCTCCTCTGTCCATGGGATTCTGCAGGCAAGTATACTGGAGTGGGTTGCATTTCCTTCTCCAGGGGATCTTCCTGACCCAGGGATCAAACCTGCATTGCAGGCCGATCCTTTACCACTGAGACACCAGGGAAGCCTAAATAGCCATATAGATAATAATAGTATTAGCTTTCCATTGCTGCTGTAACAAATTACCTTAAATTTAGTGGCTTAAAAAACCCCCACATTTACTATTTTACAGTTTTGCAGCTTAGGAGTCTGATGCTGATTTCACTGAACTGGAGTCAAGGTGTTGGCAGGGCTATCTTCCTTTCTGGAAGCTCTAAAGGAAAATCCTTGTCCATGCCTTTTCCACCTTCAAGATGCTTCCCACATGCCTATCTTCCTTGGCTCAAGCCCTCTGCTTCATTTTCAAAGCCAGCAACACTGAATTTCTATGGCTGCTTTTCTATAGTCACATCTTCTTCTGACCCCAGCAATCCTGCCTCCCTTCTTCACTTTTCAGATGCTTGTGATGATGTTAAGCCCACTTGAAGAATCCAGGATAACCCTCATATCTTAAGGTCATCTGATTGTCAACATTACTTCCTCTTTGTCATATAAGGTAACAAACTTCTAGTTCAGGGGATTAGGACATGGACATCTTTCAGTTCAGTTCAGTTCCTCAGTCGTGTCCGACTCTTTGCAACCCCATGAGTCGCAGCATGCCAGGCCTCCCTGTCCATCACCATCTCTCGGAGTTCACTCAAACTCACATCCATCGAGTTGGTGATGCCATCCAGCCATCTCATCCTCTGTCGTCCCCTTTTCCTCCTGCCCCCAATCCCTCCCAGCATCAGAGTCTTTTCCAATGAGTCAACTCTTCGCATGAGGTAGCCAAAGTACTGGAGTTTCAGCTTTAGTATCATTCCTTCCAAAGAAATCCCAGGGTTGATCTTCAGAATGGACTGGTTGGATCTCCTTGTAGTCCAAGGAACTCTCAAGAGTCTTCTCCAACACCATAGTTCAAAAGCATCAATTCTTCGGCGCTCAGCATTCTTCACAGTCCAACTCTCACATCCATACATGACTACTGGAAAAACCATAGCCTTGACTAGATGGACCTTTGTTGGTAAAGTAATGTCTCATGTTATCTAGGTTGGTCATAACTTTTCTTCCAAGGAGTAAGCGTCTTTTAATTTCATGGCTGCAGTCACCATCTGCAGTGATTTTGGAGCCCCCCCCAAAATTAAGTCTGACACTGTTTCCACTGTTTCCCCATCTATTTCCCATGAAGTGATGGGACCAGATGCCATGATCTTCGTTTTCTGAATGTTGAGCTTTAAGTCAATTTTTTCACTTTCCTCTTTCACTTTCATCAAGAGGCTTTTGAGTTCCCCTTCACTTTCTGCCATAAGGGTGGTGTCATCTGCATATCTGAGGTTATTGATATTTCTCCCAGCAATCTTGATTCCAGCTTGTGTTTCTTCCAGCCCAGCGTTTCTCATGATGTACTCTGCACAGAAGTTAAATAAGCAGGGTGACAATATACAGCCTTGACGTACTCCTTTTCCTATTTGGAACCAGTCTGTTCCATGTTCAGTGCTAACTGTTGCTTCCTGACCTGTATACAGGTTTCTCAAGAGGCAGGTCAGGTGGTCTGGTATTCCCATCTCTTTCAGAATTTTCCACAGTTTATTGTGATCCACACAGTCAAAGGCTTTGACATAGTCAATAAAGTAGAAATAGATGTTTTTCTGGAACTCTATTGCTTTTTCTTCTTTGGAAGGCCATTATTTTGCCTACCACAGTGATGTTGGATAAAATTTGTATAAATAATTGTTAACATTTAACATACAGAATTTCATTTTATCCTTCAGCTACTGTTGTGAAATGAGGTAATGAGTTTAGAAACGTGGATGAACTTGTGGAAAATCACAAGACCAGGGTTTTGCCTAGGTTTGTATGATTTGGAAGCCCATGTCTGTAAACTATGCTATGCTCTTCCTTTCTCTAATGAGGAAATGAACAAAGTGTGCTGTGAACTTGACTCCATGACAGCATCCGTGCCTTTGCACAAAGTCTAGAGCTAAATCAAGCTCAACATATTTTGGAGTCTCAGTCTAGACTGGTAATCTTTTACATGTATGATTATGAAGTGAAGTTAAAAAAAATATTTCTTTTATGATTTAAAATGTTTCTCACCATTTGTGGTCTGTGAAGCCCCAAACTTGTATAGAACCTGCTAAGGAGAATACATATATATATATATTTTTCCCCCATCTGTACTTAATCACACTATATAGACTTGGTAGTTAAATTAAAAAATTTTTAAATTCAAATATAGTTGATTTACAGTATTGCATAAGTTTCAGGTGTACAGCGTAGGGATTCAGCCATATGTATGTGTGTGTGTGTGTGTGTGTGTATAAAATATATATATATGTATTCTTTTTCAGATTTCATTTCCTTATAGGTCATTTCATAATATTGAATATAGTTTCCTGTGCTACACAGTGGGTCCCAGTTGGTTATCCATTTTATAAATAGTAATGTGTGAGTGAGTGAGTGAGTGAAGTGAGTGAAGTCGCTCAGTCGTGTCCGACTCTTTGCGACCCCATGGACTGTAGCCTACCAGGCTCCTCTGTTCATGAGATTCTCCAGGCAAGAATATTGGAGTGGGTTGCCATTTCCTTCTCCAGGGGATCTTCCCGATCCAGGGATCGAACCCTGGTCTCCCACATTGCAGGCAGACACTTTAACCTCTCAGCCACCAGCATGTATGTATTATTCCCAGTCTCCCAATGTATCCTTCTATCTACCTCCCATAAGGTCTGTGGATCTCTTTCTGTTTTATATTTTTGTTAATAGTTCTTTTCCTTTCAAAGCATTATTATTCTCATGAACTAGAGGAACCTCAGATATATTCAGCATTGGGCATATTTGAATACCTTTGTTTCATAAAGAAATTATACTAACCAGGAATGGTATGAGGGTTTCTGAATGTATTTTCACTCACCTTGTCTTCATTGAATTTAGCATTCACATAATGCAAACCATTATGCTCAATGTAGGTTGAAAATATTTAAGACTGTGAAAACGTGTGCCAGTTTATTATTGTAATTGAATGTGAAAGTACAATATTGAAGAAACTCATATTTTTTTCAGTCTTTTTCATGACACATTTTGAACTGTTCACATGTACATAAAGAAAAATTTATTTTTATGAGTATTTAAGGAGAAATCATATTATATTTGAATATGAAAATCTAATTAAACTGTTGATAAACTTTGAATTTAGCAATATTGAGATGTGAAGTTAGAACAAAAAAATAAAATTGTCACAGTACAGCAAAACTTTTCACAGTGTTGGGTTCTGATGCTTTATTGATATGACAAATAATTTTATTCAGTATGAAAAAGTGTAACCAATATTTGCAGGTTTAAGTGATGTTTTATTTGGGTTATGTTGAAATCGTTCTTCTAGATACTGCTTTCATTTAAGCTCCAAATCCTATTTTTCTTACAAAACATTTAGAGTGCTCCATGCTTGTTATTATAAATTCTATAAAGACTGAATGAATTAGGAAGATCTTGTAGTCAAACTAATTTCATATAATGACCATCTTTCTACATGATGACATTCTGTGAATAAATGGTAAAGATTCATTAGTGTGGTTTTGGAGGCTCATTTATTTTACAGATAGAAAATTGTAGGCTTCAGTTTGATTCTCATTTTGCATATGGTGATGCGTACATGTGGGGTAAGAAAAAATAGAAAAAGAAGACAAGCGGAAGAAGGTTTATTATTAAACATTTTTTTTCAGTATAAGAATTCTCAGTAAAGTTACCATATTTTCTTACATTCTCCCTATTAAGAATCCTTTTGTTTTTGCCATTTGGCTAGAATAGTCAAGTGGTATTAACCCAATAGTCTCACAATACACTCAATAATCAGTGTTATTATTAAGACATTTAAACTATAAATACACAGACTGTCAAGGGCAGGCAATGTCTTATTTATCTTTTCATTCTCTAGTACTTATCTTTGTGCCCGACATGTTGAGAGTGCTCAGTACGTGCTTGTTGAATGAAGGAATGAAGGAATTAGATCACAAATACTTTTCCAGGTGCATAAAATGTATTATTTATTCTTGCTGAACTAAGTTACCTCATTTATATATTGGGACCCTGGATTAGATTGTCCCTAAGACCCTTTCTAGTGTCAGCATTTTGTATCTCTATAGTTCTTTCCTTCATCTGATTGTGGAAGATAACGGGGCTTTTCTTCTTTCTCCTTCAGTCATTACCTCTGGCTTGATGGCAGAGAAGATAGAGTCTCCTGGATAATAAAAGTCTCTTCAACCTGGTAGGTTACTTGCTGATCCTAACGGTTGATGACAGCAGTGGGAGGTGGATTTTGATGGATAGCAGAGTCTTCTTGCAGCTTCCACTCTGCTCATTCCATGGTGACTGGGTTGTTCAACATAACTTTCTCAGCACTTTTCTCTTTTCCTGCTGAGCTTTCTGGAGGTGGTAGAATGCTGAACGGCTCTTTCAAAAGTCCGCTTTGTCAGGGGATTTATTCTAAGCTAGCTAGATCTGCTTTAGACCTGTGATGGTCTCTCTCCTGCTGTGTGTGCCCTGAAGCTTCAGGTTCACGGACTTTTGGAAGGCTTGTCATAGGTGCTGGTTTGCCTGATACAGTTCCAGTCAATACTTGCTGCCTGTTATCACGGTTAATGCTGCCTCTTTCACTAGCAGAAGTGACCTGGTTTGGACAGTAAGTAGTCGGGTTACCTAAACTTGGCTCTATTACCCCGGAAGGGTTTCTCCTTGACTGAGGTGTGCTCATTCCTGGCAGTGCTGTCTTAGGTATTGGCAAGTGTCCCACGTTCCTCCTCCTACACCTTTTGTGAGACCTCCAGCACAGAGGCAAACTGAGTTTACTTTCCAAAGTTTTTTTGGAAAAAATAAAAGAGAAGTTTAATGCATCTGGGTTAAAAATATGAGCTTTTTTCTTCCAAGAACTACTAGGATAGAGCAAAATAATAGCAAACAATCAGATAAAATTTAAAAACATGTTTGAAAAAATCCACTAGGTCCTAATTATAAAAGAGTGTCCATGTGATATAAAAGAGGACGTTATACTTCAGATCCTTGTCTTCTTGGAACCATGTTTTCTCATGTATTTCCAAGGGTGCTTCCTGCGTGGTTGTGGCCTCTACAGCCTCCAGTTCAGCGCTATTCTGCTCCGTGTGCTTTTGGAATGCAGAGATAAGGGGGAAGCTCAGGTCCGTTATGGACAATTGTATCAAATGCCCATGTGCTGCATTTGAAAAGAAAAGAGGACAAGGGACATGGCAGAAGAAGGGAAGAAGTCACATGCTGCCGTTTTCCGGAGGGGTTTGGAATTGGAGCTAGGTATTGAAGGATGGGATGGGTGGGATTTTTGCAGCTAGAGGTGGGGACAAATTGGAGGAAGTGTATTGTTTAGTAGGAGGCCTATCCAATTTAAGTGAGAAGAGAGAAAAGTGAGAAATAAGATGCCAGTCCCAGAGAATTTGAGATTCTGAAGGTAAAGGAATTTGAATCCTCGGGTAGTTAGCTTTCCATGACAGGAACTTTTATTGGATTTTGAATATTATCTCAAAACCTTTATTTCTGTAAAGGAGTTTTACCCTAAAGACAGATATAGATAGAGCTGAAGAGTAAAAGGCAATTTAATGGTTCTCCAATTAGCTTTATTACTATCTCTTCTCCTTTCATCCCTTTGGCACATAGAATATAAGAGGGAAAGGAGAGAGAGAAAGTAGAATATATGCTTGGCTTGCTACTGGCTTGATTATGCCAGCTGTGTGTCCACAGGCAATCTGTGGATTTCATTTTGACAGGAGTGAGATGTTGGCTTTGGGTACACAGATCTGGGTTCTGTTTAGCAGATGAGTATTCTGGGACAGTCCTTGTAGCCTTTGCTGGGGATTAGTGGTAGGTGTGGGGGAATGGGAAGATGTCCCTGAGGTTGCTCATTTTTACAGAAGCTTGTTGGAAGGGTTTATGCATTCAACTGAGTGTGGTCTGAAGACATTAATTCCAGAAGCTTGGATCATTAATCCTAGCAGACTTGCCCTTCACCCAAGGTAGCAATCCTGTTGTCTGTTTTCCCTGTCTCTCCTCCTATCTCTGTTTTCTGGACTCTTAGGTTATTTTCCTTTGCACACTCTGTCAGTATGTTTGTTTTTTGATTTTAGAGGATTTTTAGCTTATGTCCTCTCTGCCCATCCTAAGTGGTCTTACAGATGTAAATTTATATTCATATACATATTTGGACTAGTGAAAATTATCCATTTATTCCTTCAGCAAATGTTTATGGGACACCTACTTATTTGCTTTTCATTGTTTTAAGTGCTAGAATGCAATAGTGAGCAAAAAAGATAGTCCTCATGGAGCTTAGATTTGTGAGATGGAAGAAGTGGGGAATGAAGTAATAAGATAAACATAACAAATAAGGAAATTATATGATGTGTTAGAAGCAGATAAAAGCTGTAGTAAAAAAGGAAATACGATCAGGGTAAGGGGGCCTGGGAGAGCAGGGGAGAGGAGACAGTTGCAATAGTCATTAGAGTGATCAGGAGGAGACTCATTGACGAGATGAGATTTGAGCAAAGATTGAGAGGAGGCAAGAAAATCAGCCAAGCAGTTGTCTTGCAGAGGAACATTCAGCAGAGGGAACACAGGAGCAAAGGCTGGAAGCAAGAGCAAGCCTGGTGTGTTCAAAGAGCAGCAAGGCGGCCAGAAATTTGGGGTGAAGTATCTAATAGGGACAACAAGAGTTGAAATCAGAGAGGTGACACAAGGTTAGTTATTGAGAGTGTTGTTGGTCATTTGCAGGGAACTTGGTCATTATTCTGAGTGAAATGGTAGGCCATTTCAGAATTGGTGACGCAAGAGTGTCATAATCTACACTATGCTTAAAAGGATAACTCTTGGTTTGTCTTGAAGCCAGACCATGGATGAGAGGTGGATGGGTAAAGATGAAAACGGGAAAACTTGTCAGGAGGTTCTTGCAGTACTCCATGTTAGATAGGACAGTAGACAGGATTAAAACAGTAGCAGAGTAGTTGATAACTTTAGGTATATTTTGAAGCTAAAGCTTTTCTGAAGGATGTGAAGTGTGAGATGGAGAGGAGTCAAGAGTGACTCTAAGGTTTTTGGCTTAAGTATTGGAGTACTGGAGTTTTCAAGACAGTTACATAATTTATAATCATTTATTAATTTAAAATCTGCAAACATTCCCATAAATATTTTTCATATAATACTTTGGAAATGGAGACTGGATCAGAATGCAAAACACGTGTGATATGTGAGGGAAAGTTTCTGACTCAGCGAAGGTTGTCTTGATAATGCCTTTCTACACACACTACTAACAGCACACATCTCAAATATAGGGACCATGAATTATTTCTCTTGCATTTTTAGTACTCTACCATAGTGTCTGTCATATACCTTCTTTCATCAAATCCATTGCTACTGATTTTTAAGATATAATATTATTTTATGTACTACCAACAAATGGTACCACTTCATTAAGTGACATTATTTTTACAATTCTAATAGTAAATTTAACTTAACTGAAATTTATTGAAAGAGTTATTTTGGACTATTTAGACATACATGTTTATCATTCAGTGTTGCTATTATTAACTACTAATATCTTTAGGGCTGTTGGCAGGTGAAAGGCAATGCTTTTCATATATATATATCAGTACAAAAATGTAATACAACTTCATCTATTTGTGGGTGTCATCCTTTCTTGGGTGTCAAAAAGCACTTGGTGTTACTTTGCAAAAAAATTTGGAATGGTGATCATTCTCACAACCATGAATATGTGCTTCATTAATATTAACTGTATGCCCCGTCGCACAGATTCCTTTTCTGCATATATAATAACGTTTCATTTCAGTGCTGGATCATAGCTTAATCTTTCAGAAGATATTTTAAACAGCCATTGAACTCTACAAATATAGTATTAACAATGTACATAACTCATTTGAAGAGATGGAAATATGAAGAATTATGACCCAGTTCTGTGCAGAGTTTGAAAACTGTAAGCTGCCCTCTGGCCAGCAGTCATATAGGATGTCATTCATTGTAAGACACATTCTGATATCTAAGTTGTTAAAATGTGAAAAATGTGCATCTTACAATCAATGAAATATAATAATAAATACTCAATGAATGCTTGACTGCTTGAAGTATGACTCCCCACCCCCTGATGCTCCGTGTGTGCGCCTCTGGCTCCAGGCTGCACTGTGTTCTAACCAGTACCTGTCCTGCAAATCCTGTTCAGAATTTGATACATTATTTCTATTTTCATTTATATTTTTCCTGCCTAGCATCCCTTCTTACAGGAAACTATCCCTCCCACCTACGCTCTGTCGCTGTGGTTGAGTGGGCTTGATTTCAATCCGTGCTTTCCCCAAAATAGGGCCAGGGAGGACATGCAATGGCTCTTCAAGACCTGCGCCATCGGGCCACAGTGGCTGGCTTAGGGATGGTCACATGATCCAAGCCAACTCAGACCCCAGCTTTTGTCAGAGCTACTAGGAAACAGGAGGATGAAGATCTTTTAGGATCTTGTAGGCCTGCAGCTCGTGGTGGCCACCTTTTTATTACAGAAGTTGTCTGTCTGAGGAGGAGGAAGCCTGTTGAGAGGAAAGCAGAATTGAATTAGAAGGTTGTCTGGCAACCTCTGATCATCTTTGTGTGTGTGTGTGTGTGTGTGTGTGTGTGCATCAGTGCTCAGTCATATCTGACTCTTTGCAACCTCATGGACTGTAGCCTGCCAGGCTCCTCTGTCCATGGAATTTTCAGAATATTGGAGTAGGTTACCACTTCCTTCTCCAGGGAAATTTTCCCAACCCAGGGATTGAACCCGCATATCCTGTATCTCCTGCAATGGAGGGGGATGTTTTGCCAGCTGAGCCACCAGGGAAGCCCTTTATCTGATTACCTTTATCTAGCCCTAATTGAAATATATTTAGAGTTTTCAGTTATATGTCCAATAGATATATTTTTTCCTAAAGTAAAGTGAATTCAGCTTCTCTGGTTTAAAACTGAAATTGTCCTTACTAATACAGAAGTGTTTTCCTATCTGCTGCTCCCCACCCTCGTCTCAGTAAACATCTCCTGTAGAGTGTGTGTTGACATTTAGTTACCATCTTTTCTCTGAGTGGTTCTAGAACTTGGAAGTCTTATTATTACTTGGGACCCATTTCTCTCTAAATTATTCCATTAATCTAAATTGATTTTGTAGTTAATTGTCAAAACCAGGTATAATTTAGACTCTTCACTTCTTCTAGGCCAAGTTCTTAGCTCAGTCTTTTTAGGCATTGGTAGATCACACCTTCCTGCTCTCACACACTTCTGATAGATGCAAACTCCTGTTTTTGACAGAAGCTGACTCCTACTCTCTTTTTCAAAGCCTAAATGTGTCTTTGTGCCTCCCACAAAGTTCTGGCCTCTTTTGGTGATGAATACCTCAAGCTCCCGGCTCACTTGCACAGCATAGAAGTTTTTGTGCCCTTAAACTTATTTGCAGGTTAAAACTTTTTCAGGTAAAGTTATCAACTCCAGCTTCTTTCCAAAATTTTCTGTGGTGACTCAGATATTCCCAGTGCAGAGATTCATATCTTCCCAACATTTCCTAATTAAACTGCTACACCATGTAAGGCAGTATTGTGTTATGTGGATAAGGATACTTTCTGGAGCTAGAAATCTGGATTAAAATCCTTGCTCTGGCATTTTTAATTCTACAGTCCTAGGTAAATTATTTTACCTCTGCAAGCCTTAAGTTGTAAAGTGGGGATGGAAAAATTGTTTCTAGTTCAAGTAATTGTCATGGGATTTAAATATCTATCTGAATCTATCATATCTGGCACTTAGTAAGTTCCCTTAAAAGGTAGTTTTCATTAAATACATCATAAAGCTGAATATCATATTATTTCAGGGTAGTCCAATACCTGACTTGTGTTTTACATTGAATTTTGTATCATATGTATTTAGTTGTTATTATTTTTCTCATTCTTTCATATATGCACAGTACCAGAAAAGTCATACTTAATCTAAGGCAGCAAAGTTTTGGATTCTTGTAAAATAAAAATCTGTTTAATATTGCAGATAAATCCACATATCTTGCTCTAAAATCAATATAGAAAGGACTCTGAAAGCAGAGTCAGAATGGTAGTAGAATTTATTACCAAAAAGACAGAACTTGGCCAGGTTCTGCCATCTCTTATAGGTTCAATATGTCTCTACAGAATTCTTAGCTGCAGATAAAGTAATCCTATTTGATTTATATGGCCCCGGCTTAAGAAATCTACAGAAGGAAGGTCTATACCAATTCTTTATCTTAGGCACTTCGTTGGCAGTGGCTTTATGTTCAAAAAGATATGGGTTAAGGGGCTATAAAGGACTTTTCTCTCTATGCGGTTTTCATTTGCTCAGTTCTTTAATATGTAGTGATATTTACTGAGCAATATTAATTAGGGGTTTAAAAATTAGTTTTATTTGTACTTGAGGAAAGTGCCAGATTGATTCCCAGGAAGTGTGTGTCCTCTTACTGTATCATAATTAACTAAATTCAGTCTCTTCTCTGCCTGCTTCGTATACCCATCAGAATTACACAGCCTTAGGAAAAACTGCTGTCAAACGTGAAAAGTCAATCCTTACATTTTTAATCTTAGGGAAGAGAAAAAAAGGTGATTAAAGATTTAGAACTATGGTAAAATTATTAAGAATTATTTTCTAAAACTTGCCTTTTAACCTTTATGGGTTACAGACCCCTTAGAGAAATTTATGAGAGCTGTGGACACTCTCCACCAAAATATAAAAGTAGACATGGGCAAAAAATCCTGTGCTTAATTTCCAAGACATTATGAATCCTCTGAAGCTCATCAGGTTAAGAATTGTAGTGTGGTTTCTTAAAATGGTAGAATCTTAGAATAGTGCAGGGATGTTAGAGTCCCTTTAAAATCAATCTCCAGCTTCACTGGAGTTTTTTCAGACTCAGCACTGTGGACATTTGGGCCTGATAATTCTTTGTCATGTGGGACTGTTCCATGTATTGTGGGATATTTAAGAGTATCACTTTGTTCTACTTACTAGGTGCCAGAGTGAGGGCAGAGGCAGTCATGACACTCAAAAATCGCCTCTAGGGGACGAAATCAGTTGAGAACCATTAGTCTAACTTAAAAATACTTTCCATTTTGATAACAAGTGATCATCTGGTCCCTAAGGGCATGTTCATTAACTCCAGCCTGACACATCTACTTTAATTTGAGACTGCAGAAAGCAGAATCTGAGGTAAGTCCTTGAGGGCAGGTGCTTAATTTGGGAGGTGATTCTCAGAGCGAAAGTGAGAGTGGGAAAGATGAGACATGGACAGGGGAAAGCTAGTGCAGTTTGCATTAATGAGGCAACTGGGGTTCAGTTATGATGGGGATTCTCTGATGGACAGTGAAGAACCCCCCTTCGAACTGTTCCACTAGGGGGAGGACACTGAGGTATTGATTGTCTCCTCACCCTCCCTGGTCAACATTGCTCCTGATTGAATTTAATTCTCAGCACTCCCAGGTTGCCCTGATGCTGGGAAAGATTGAAGGCAGGAGGAGAAGGGGTCAACAGAGGATGAGGTGTTGGATGGCATCACTGACTCAATGGATATGAGTTTGAGCAAGCTCTGGGAGATGGCAAAGGATAGGGAAACCTGGCGTGCAGCAGTCCATGGGGTTGTAAGGAGCCCGACTGAGCAACTGAACAGCAACCTTAATTTATGTATCATCTGTGAATGTTTTCATGTTGCAATGGTAAAGTTGAGTGGTTGCTGCGGACCACAAGGCCTAAAATATTTATATTCTAGCTGGTTTATTGCTGAAAAAGTAGGCCCATCCCTGGCCCTACATATTGCCAACTTTTGATCATTAGAAGCAGTGAATAAATCTATTTCCTCTTCCAAATGACAACCTTGAATGAAAACATTTCAACACATTCCTCTTGTTTCTCTCCCTCTCTTGCTTTTTTGTTTTCCAAGATGAACTTTCAAAATTCCTTTCTATATTTATCATAGAGCACTGTTCAAAGGCCCTTCTTTCTCTTGGTCACCTTCCTCTAGACCATTCCATTTAATCAATGTTTCTCTTAAAATGGAGCATATTTTATAATATGTGATTTGAACAGTCGGAATAGTGACAGTAACCCCTGTGTTGGGTATCTACCTTCTAAATGCTGCTTGACTCCATTAGGTTTTTGGAAGACCCATTACAGTGTTAGCTCATGATAAGCAGCAAATCAACTAAAATCCATTTTCACAGAAATTGGTGCATTATTTTTGACATTAACTACTTCTCCCTTTTTAAACTATTAGATTTATTTTTTTTTTTTGAATAAAGTTTAACTCTTTACAGTCAATTTAAGGATTTTGTTCTTTGAGTTTAAATATTTGTTGCAGTTTAATATTCATTGTTGTGAACAAAAATCTTGTGTTTAATGTTCAGGTGACCCTGATTTGGGATCTAATTTGTTTTTGGAAAACAATGTCAGTGTGGAATCACTAGAGGTCAAACCTAAATTTCCAGGCCTTTGCATCATAAAGTGGGGTCCTTCAGGCAGATGAAGCAGTTGACCTTAACGCTTTAGTCTTTTTTAGTAGTATTATGCAACCATACTCTTGTCATGTCTTTATGGTGGGTGTATAGGTGTATAGTAATGTACTTTTTTTTTTTTTACCTTTAGACTTTGAACTTAGCCATATGGCTTTCTTTGACAAATGGGATAGTAGCAGACAGGAAAGGGGCTTGCATGGCTAGCTTTGCCTTCTGGAAAATTCTGATAGCTACTGTGATTAACCAACAAACAAATAGAAAATACAACCCTCTTCCAGGAAGGCATTTACCTATTTTTAAAACTAGAGTCTAATCAAGGAAAGTTCTTTTACTGTGATGGAGGGGGCAACATTTGCCCATAGTATTTCTCAATTTCTAGGGAGCAGTGATTCCTATGTGCCTGTCATTCTTCTCCTTTTTCTGAATGGAAATGTCTTATTCCAGTTATCCTGTCCACTGACCATTGAGGAACTTGTCTATTTACTTCCTAGATCTATGGATCAAGGGGGGCCACATTTGAACCTAATGTATATCAGGACGTTAGCTTGATGCTTTGTTTAGGTGGATTTGGTGGTATCTTGAGATAGGGGTGAATATATTTCCTCATGATAGGGATATGAATAGTCACAACCAAGAAGATGAATTGGGGAAGATTAAATTATTTGCCCTATTTTTAAAGAAAAACTTCCCTATGGGAAATGTTGGGTCTCCCAGGTGGCATAAGTGGTAAAGAATCTACCTGCCAATGCAGGTAATGCAGGAGATTGGAGTTCAATCTTTGGGTCAGGAAGATCCCCTAGAGAGGAAAATGGCAACCCACTCTGGTATTCTTTTCTGGAAAATTCCATGGACAGAGGAGCATGGCCCAATGTAATGGTGGGCAAAGTATGGCCTGAGGGCCAAATCCAGCTGTAGCCAATTTTTGTCAGAGCCTCAGCTAATAATGGCCTATATATATGCATGTATGTATTGCAATTTTATCTATTTTTGGCTGTAGTGGGTCTTCTCTAGTTGCTACCAGTGGGAGCTACTCTTCACTGTGGTGCAGGAGCTTCTCATTGTGGTGGCTTTTCTTATGGCAGAGCCTGGGCTCAATAGTTATTGCACATGGGCTTAGCTGCTCCCTGGCATGCGAAATCTCCCCTGACCAGGGGACAAACCTATGTTCCCTGCAATGGCAGGCAGATCCTTAACCACTGGACCACCAGGGAAACCCTGGCCTTTGTGTTTTTATATTTTGAAAAAGAGAAAAATTTGCAAAAGCAGAGCTATTTGGCCCATAAAACCTAAGATATTTCTATCTGGCATCTCACAGGAAAAGTTAATTCCCCAGTCTAATGGAAGGTTAAGTGCATCTCCCCATCCTGGACTTCGGGCTTTGCCTTGTCTTGTGGGATGTTAGCAGGTATGATGTGAGCAAAAACTCAAAAAGTGTTTAGGAGTTTGAGCTTGACCCCTGGGAGTCCTACAAGCCCCTCAGATTTTTAAAATTTTATATGTGAATTATAACACATAGGGAGAAAAATGCACAAGACAGAAATGTACCAGCTCAATGATTAATTACAAAGCAGATGGCCGTTTAACTATCACCCAGGTCAAGAAGAGAATAGTGCCGCCACTTCAGAAGTCCATCGGGCCTCCTCTCTGCCTGCAAAGCAGACCCTTTCCAATATGTATCCTTGATTTTCCAAACGACAATGTTAGCAATTTTCCCTTCTTTCTGGATGACGAAAGGACCTTAGAACTCTTTAATACATCATTTTTGTCTTTGTTCTCTCATATATATATATAATTTAAACTTGAGACATTATTGTTTGCTTTACATTTAACATTCATTTGAATTTGCCTGCATATTAACATTTCTTTTTACTGATTTCCATTCCTTTATATGTCTCCGAGTGTTTGGTTTTTGCTGTTGTTGTTGTTGTTTAGCGTACCTGTTAGTGCGGTTCTACTGATAAGTTCTAGCCTTTGTCTGAAATATCTTTATTTCTCCTAAATTTCTGATGATAATTTTTTGCTGAATATAGAGTCCTAGGTTAGCAGTAATTTATTCAGTTTTTTGACTTCTGTTCTATCACGAGGTCAAGAGTGGGTTTTTTTTTTTTTTAAACAAAATAGCTATATTGAGATAAAACTGACAATCAATAAAATGTACATTGTGGGATGTTTTCTTGAGTACCCATACAAATACTTAAGAAATCCAAGTAGATTTTGTATTTCATGCAATTATATGAGAGAGGGAATCAGACTGATTTATTCACTGAGGAAAAGTTTGGTATCTGATTTTTGGAGAATTTGATGATTTCCATGTCATATTTTATGTGTCTGGCATTATACTGAGAGCTGAGTGTTCATTGTTGAGCAAGACAGACAATTTTTCTGCCCTCCTAGACTCATAAAGTAGTGGAAGAAAGAGTTTATTAACTAAGCACTTAGAATACATCATATATGAATTTCCAGATACAAGACCCTTCCGAAAAGAATAGATACAATGACTGATCCTTACAGAGGTACCAGAGATGGCCTCCAGCTGAGGAGAGTGGCACTGTCTCCTTGACAGAGGAAATAACTTGGCCAAAAATAGAAAAGCAAGGAGCAGCATCACTTTTGGGGAACTGAAAGTGGTTCAAAGCTGTATGATGGGAGTAGAGATCAAGGGGAGAATGGAGTGGCTAGAGGCTGGTGAAACAAGCTGGAGTTAGATCATCAATATTGTGATAAACCTTATCAAAGGGTTTAACTTTTTACTGACAGCAAGGGAAGCCTCTAAAGAATTTTAAATGAAGATGGACATAGAACATCTTTGATTTCAAAAAATCATTTGGATTGCAATGCAGAGAAAGATTGGGAGCAGGGCATGGCTAGAGGTGAGAGAGGACTAAAAATGATGAGTTTCTAAAGTCGTTTCAGGACTTCCCATGTGGCTCATTGTTAAAGGATCTGCCTGCCAATGCAGGAAGACGCAGGAGATGTGAGTTTGATCCCTGGATTGGGAAGATCCCATGGAAGAGGAAATGGCAATCCACTCCAGTGTTCTTGCTGAGAAATGGACAGAAGAGCCCAGGGGACTGGTGGGCTACAGTCCATAGGGTCCCAAAGTAGTGGAAAATGAAAAAGGGCAGTAGAAGATGAGATGGTTAGATAGCATCAATGGACATGAATTTGAGCAAACTCCAGGAGATAGTGAAGGACACAGAAATCTGGTGTGCTGCAGTTGGATCGCAAAAAGTTGGACACGCCTAAGCAACAAAACAAAAGTCATTTCAAAGTAAAGCGAAGATAAAACAAAATAGAGCATATTGTCCTGGCAGTGACTCAGTACTGGTTTTTATTTTAAGGTAACTTTTAGAGTAGACAGCTCTCTGTCTTAGTTGGTTCAAGTATTTTGGTACTGTCTCCCACTCAGGAGCAAGTTGTGGCTGAAGCTCTCCCTAGAAGCTTTAAATCACATATTTTTTTCCTACTACAATTAAACAGGTTCTTCAATGTATGTCAACAGATTGTGTGTGATTTCTTTAGGAGTTTGATTCTGACTTGTCTTGTCTTGATATGCAGCCAGAATTCCAGTTGCAGTGTATTCTGAAATGCACTGCTGTATTTAGGACTAGCTCATTAGAAGAAGAGATAAGGGGAGTGAAGGGCCACCCTGCTGTTACTTTGTGAGCAAAGAGCAGCGTTCATCCTCTTTCTCACCAACAGACAGACGCTGGTGTAGATTAATCCTTACTCTCAAACCTTTGGAACTCTTGAATCATTTTTATTCTTCAGAGTGTTCCAAATGAGAAACAGACACTGTCCATGTCCCATTGATTGCAATATGAGTTTATTAGGGAAAACACAGATGTAATTTTATCTTGAAAGTTACTATAACAAAAATTACATCAACGGATCAACTTCAAGGCAGAAGGCTGGATTTGAATGGGCATGCCAAAACATATCTGAATTGAAAAAAGTTTTGGCTTGTTAAAAGTAATTGATTGGGGGTGATCCAGGAGAAAGATTTTGAAGCTGAGTTGACACTCCTTGGGAAAGAAGGTTGTGATCCATAGTGATATCTGCTTGGGCTAGATTCTTTTCTTTTTTAAGCAGCCTTCTAAATCTGATGCTCTCTATCTCGGTAAAAACAGATCTGTGCAACTGAGACAAGGTTGAGGGTTGCATGATTTATATTATTCAAGACAAAAATTTAATTTTTTTCAATTTTGTAGTATTTACACTTGCACAGTTGGAAAATATTTTCTTACTGGAGCAGGGAGGTCCTGGTCAGAAGAAATTTGCTGATGTCACTTACATAAAATGTTGAAGAATTAAAAGAGTCCAGTGTTGAGTATTTAGGACTTGCCTTATATATATCCTGATTGTGTCATTGTGAGTCTAATCCTTATCATTTGACTTATCCATCCTCCCTCCTTTCCGTCTATCTTTCTGCTTATAGTTGTTCAAAAGTGATTTCCCCAGAGAGGCCTTCTCTTATCTCAGAGACTAGATCAGGTCTTCCTGCTCATGTTCTCCTTGCTCTGTTTGCTGTTCTTTCATAGCACTGTAGTTGCGATCATATTCTTCTGTGATTATTTGGTTCAGGTCTGTCTTCCCCACTGGGCTTTCCTGGTGGCTCAGTGGTAAAGAATCTGCCTGCCAATGCAGACGTGGGTTCAATCCCTGGAGAAAGAAATAGCAGCATACTCCAGCATTCTTGCCTGGAAGATCCCATGGACAGAGGAGCCTGGTGGGCTACAGTCCATTGGGCTGCAAAGAGTCAGACATGACTGAGCAAGCACGCACGCCTCCCCACTAAACTGTAAGCATCATGAGGTTGAGTTTGTTTGTTTTTCTTATGTTTTATGCTCACAGCTCAGACACATCTATATGGCTAGAACAGAGGAAGAACTCAAAAAATATGAATGATTTTAATATGGTGAAACACGGACAAATAAAGGTTGTACCAATAATAGAGAAGTCTTTGCTGCTGCTGCTAAGTCACTTCAGTAGTGTCCGACTCTGTGCGACCCCACAGACGGCAGCCCAGCAGGCTCCCCCATCCCTGGGATTCTCCAGGCAAGAACACTGGAGTGGGTTGCCATTTCCTTCTCCAGAGAAGTCTTTAGTAGAGATTTAAAACTTGAGCTATCTTCAGAGATGAGCATAAGCCAGCTGTGGGAGAGGAAGGAGGGGCAGTCTGTAAAGCAAGAGCTGTCCGTTGGTAGAGACAAAATGCGTAGCAGAAGAGGGGCAGAGGTGTGTGGCTGATGTACTGAGGGTATGGAGGAGCGAGGCTGGAATGGCCTGCAGGTCAGTTAATGAAGGCCTTGTGATTCCCTTGTTTCAGTATTATCTTCTAGCAGAGCCAGTATGATCACATTTTTGCTTCAGAAAATTCATAGATTTGAACGAATGAGCATGGCATCTGGGACCAGTGAGAAAAATATTGCAGCCTTTCAGGCCAGACATGAAACCAGCATTAACTAAAAACATGAAGTGGAACTAGAGACAAGGAGATAAAATTGAGAAATATTTCGCAGGCGTGATATACAGGATGTGGTGGCTGGAGGGACGGAAATGGGGAGCTGCGTGTGGATAGACGCACACTATTCCTGGGGCAGGGGCGGGCTGGCTTGGATTCAGCCCGAGGAGCGTGGTGGGTCGGTGTTAGGAAAAGCCAGGCGGAGAAGGGCTAGGGCACTGCATTGGTATGCTTTAACATTCTGTAAGTGTTTATCACCCCCTTTTCTTTATTTTATTGTGGCTTTAAGGCAGGAAATAAAAGTCACAAAATTTAAGCAAGGAAGGTTTTTGATTGACAGTAAGTAAAGCACTAAAAATGAATTTTATTTAGGCCTTTTAATTTTGACCAGGGCTTCTCTGTTGTCAGGGAAGAATATTTAATCAGAAATACAGCCAGTGTCTCTGGCTATGGTTTTCTCTGACTATAAATTCTCCGAGGAGAGTAAGTTATGGAAAATAATTGAGATGTGAGGTTATATGCTAAATTACATAAAAGGCTGAGAGGCCATAGTAAGATGGATGGGGATGATGTGTTTCTGACTTTGGCACATGCTTTTTTATTAGAACAGCATGTTGTTCTAATACTAGAAACTTGGTGGATGATTTGTTATATTTTAAATATCTTATGAGACATAATATAAGCATATAAGTGCTAGGAGACCCTATAGATTGATTATTGTTATATCCCTGTCCATGGAAGACTTAAATATCATGATTCCAATTTGAAATAAGAGGTACAACATTTGACTAAATTTGCTGATTCCAAAGTCTGCAGAGAGTCCTAGTCCTAGGAATGTAAAAGTTAAGCAAATTTTGGATCTGACAGGGTAACTGCCAACTTCTTTCCTGGGGCTACAGGCACAGCATATACCTTCTAATAGCCTTCCTTCGTTTCTGATTCAAATCCTTCAAACTGATATAAAAGCATTTAATGGGCTTTTAGAGGAGTATCCCCCTTAAAACAAGCTATCTAATGAAAGCTAGCCTGCTATCTAAAAGGAAGCAGATTTTCCTAAAACTCAAAAGACCTGAATTATTTCCTGAGCTCTCCAGGGACAAGGGATATAAAACCCTGGCCTCTCTTTCTGGGCTTTGTTTGCATTACTGGTGTACAAAATCTGGATAATCATCCCAGTGGCATCCCTTGTGGGAAGGTTGTGCATACAGATGTTATTATATCTGAAAAATGCTGTAGAAGAAAAATCTCTTTATGAATATAAAGGAGTAATGCTCCTGCTTCAGCCCTAAATGCTCTAATTTCATGCTATTGGATACTATATGATTTCAGAACCTTCTCCAATGCATGAAAACATCTTTCTCAAGATCTCAAGCAAGGGAGACTTGTTCCTGAGATGGTTTTATGAGTGTAGGTGTTATGGCAGCCTCTGCAAAGAGGTGAAGGCATGCAGATGTTAAAAGCAGTCACAGTGCTTTCTAGGGAGAAGGCTGTGTAGGTGCCTGCCCAAGTATCTGGCATAGAGAAGCAAGAGTTCTTGTCTACTACCAGAGCAGATTCTGAGTGACTGTCCATAACAATACGTTCGTATAACAGCTGTGCTCAGCTTCAGTCTAAGCCATCTGACTGCTTTAAGAATCCCTGTCTTAAATTTATATCCAAGGAATATCAGATCTTTAGGACAATGACAAATTGAAGTGGCCCTTCTTAGGATTAACTGATGCTGGCTTGTCAGGCAGCTGTGAGCATTGTTGTAAAGGCTGGCAATAATCATTCCTTCTAATGGTAAGTGAAAGCATTTAATTGGATACTGAGATGTGATTGAGATGAAATGTCAAGGGGAAAGTGAAAATTCCAAGGTTGTTGGTCTGCCCAATCTTATTTTAAAACAGACATATGTTGGAAGGATCTGTGGTTTATCACCCTGAATCTGGCATTAAAGAGGAGTTTCAGGGCTTAATAGTTTTAGCCACAGTCCCAAAACTGTATCAAATCTAAGCACTTCCTTTTCTTGGCTGGATTAAGAGGGAAACTTTAACAAATAGAAACTTGCCTTGGGGAACATTAATATTATAGTTATTAAAGTGTATTGGAATATGAGTCATTGAAGAAAATTGAGAAAGGAAAATTTTAGCATGGTATACATTATATTGGAGAAGGCAATGGCACCCCACTTCAGTACTCTCGCCTGGAAAATCCCATGGACGCAGGAGCCTGGTGGGCTGCAGTCCATGGGGTCTTGTATTGGAATATGAGTCATTGAAGAAAATTGAGAAAGGAAAATTTTAGCATGGTACACATTATATTGGAGAAGGCAATGGCACCCCACTTCAGTACTCTCGCCTGGAAAATTCCATGGACGCAGGAGCCTGGTAGGCTGCAGTCCATGGGGTTGCTGAGTCAGATATGATTGAGCAACTTCACTTTCACTTTTCACTTTCATGGATTGGAGAAGGAAATGGCAACCCACTCCAGTGTTCTTGCCTGGAGAATCCCAGGGACCAGGGAGCCTGGTGGGCTGCCGTCTCTGGGGTCGCACAGAGTTGGACACGACTGAAGCAGCTTAGCAGCAGCAGCAGCAGCAGCATACATTATATTGTGGCTTCCCTGGTGGGCTCAGATGGTAAACAGTCTGTCTGCAATGTGGGTGACCCAGGTTTGAGTCTGGGGTTGGGAAGATCCCCTGAAGATGGAAACAGCTACCCACTCCAGTATTCTTGCCTAGAGAATTCCAAGGACAGAGGAGCCTGGTGGGCTACAGTCCATGGGGTCACAAAGAGTCAGACATGACTTACCGACTAACAAGGTAATAAAAGAAAAAAGAAAGAATATATTATTTTAAAAAGAAAATACAAGTAATTATTATTGTTATTACTATTATTTGTATATTTAGCCTAATGGGTAAGAAATTTAAAATGGCACTTTTATCTTTAAAATCAGTGAATAAAGTATTCTGACACATTTGATGGACTCTTTATTAAGTCGATATAGCTGGTTAGTCTCACAACATTTCAAGTATCATATGTGTCCATTAAGGTCATCTTCAAACTATTGCACTTATTTCTAACTGATGGCACATTCATAGACCTTTTATTATGGGGAAGCTGTGATAATATTAAAATAGAACTTTTTTCACTGCAAGGTGGCACTCTTTCGCCTATAGTCCTGCTTAAGTTGCTTGTGATAAGGGAGAAGGCTTTTTCATTTACAGTTGATTTTATAGCACCATAGTACTATGTGTACTATGGGGTCAGAGCAGTGATTCTTGGATGCTGCAGGGAAAAAGTCTCTAACAAAATGTTCAACAATGGTGTCGGAGATTCCTTAGTAACTAAAAGCAAATTATTAATTTTTCTTTCTAGAAATTCAGGGCATGGGAGGACCCCCCAAATAGACAAAGAACTCATGGCAATCTTTGAGTGGATGTTAGAATTCAGACTGATGACACTAAGTCAGATTCTCTTCCTGTACAGGTAAAATACCCCTCACATAGACTGGTGAAAAGATGAAGGCCTTTGGGATAAAGGGAGCTGGATTTCTGCTTCAGCTCTACCTTTCATAGCTGGCCCCCTGGATAAGTGAGTTTGTTTTCTCATCTGAAAATAAGGCTCGTTTTACCTTTCTCACAAGGTCATTGTAAACGCTGATTAAGGCAACATTTTATGGGTTAAGACAGTCTTAGGACAGACCTGACGTAGTATTTGCTAAATACATGAGACTTCCCTTCTCCTTCATTTCTCTTTCCAGCTTTATTACGTGAGGCCCTTCCTCAATCCAAGTCCCTCCTCCTTTCTCCAACTGTGGCTGTCAGTTACTCGGTTATGAGCTCTCTCTGAGTTATTTTTGAGCCCAGGCTTAGTGACATTAAGCAGGTTTCCAAGATTAGTTTTTTTAAAAATAATTTTTTTTTTTTTTTAGTTTTTCTCTAACTTGTTCTATTATAGACCCCAAGTGTACTACTTATGTAATTATTACAGTGATTATAATAACTGTTTCTTTCCCCCCGAATACCAGACCCAAAGTTACAGAGGACTTTGTTTTAGGTTTGACAGCCCTCCTATAACCAATAGTCAGCTAAATGGCAGGTGAACAGCATGGAAACATGACATAGATCTTTCTCTAAACTAACTTAAGATTAAATACTCAGCATGGCTCATTCACATTGTGTTGAACCAGGTTGTGTTCCTTGGTCTAGAATAGTTCCAACCATAACATTAATAACAAAATCAGATAGAGTCCCATTTCTACAAAGGACCAAGGTTAGAGTGACATTCCTCTCTGAATTCTGATAGTTGCACTTTGTATAAGTTGATCTCAGTTCTTTGGTTGATTAACACTTATAGCAAAATTATTTCATACAAATTTTTTTCTGTGAATAATTCTAAGTGTGAGGTGGTTTATAGTAGCATTTTAATGTAGTAGATATACAAAATAGTTGTAGATCAAAGCTAGTCTAAATAATATTGGAAATAATGTTTCTTATAAATATACTTGGATGCTCAATTCTGATATCATTTCTAATTGAATATTGTGGTTGCCTATGAGTTTGGGAAAGCTTCTGAAGAGTAAAAGTTACTTGAGAAATGAACTTTCAGAGGTCAGTATGAGATCAATATTCTGGAAGTTCCATAAAAAGAACTTTATGTCAATAAATAATGTTTCAGTGTTTTTACTTCAACATCTGCTACCTTTTACAGGCTGCAAGGTAGCAATTCTAAAATAGCACATTTTAGCATATACTAGCCATTATTATCTTGGCTTTGGCAATAAACACCTTCCTAAATGTCTGTATTTTATTTACTGAAAACTCCACAAATGGTATCCTGTCAGGGAGAATTTTCAGGATGCTATTGTGGGTCACAGCATGAGATTTTATACTATTTCACAGTACCCTGTAAAGACTTTTTCCTGTGAAGGAAGGAGCAATAATTACTTCATTAGTTACATAAGAGAGTCAGAGGTCTGAAGCATAAATTGATTCTGATTCATCAGGGATATTATTAAGCTGTCAAAATCTGTCGATATGGAGCGTGACAACAACATGTAAAATTCCATTAAAGGGTCATTAACAAGGTCTTTGAGCTCATGTTTAGCATTTTCTCTGAGTTCCTAATGGAACTTTTCTCAAAACAGGATTTAAGTCAGATGTCTCATAAACTTAATGCTGTTAAAAGTTTTCATTGTAAAAAATGAAAACTTTTCATTTTTTGAGTTTTTTAGTTCCTGTGTCAGCCAAAATGAAACAACAGTTAAGTATCAGCTATAGAAGGTTTTAAATCTCGAGATTCACATCCATTATTTTTAAAATCTAGTAAGCTCTGAAGATTGGCTGCAAATGACACATATTGGTTTGTATGTAAAGACTTACACATTCCTCTGCCAACCACAACCATTGAATTTTTGCCATTACTTTTTTTTTTTTTTTTTTTTTCTGTAGAGGAAAAGGAAGTACAATTTGTGATGAAAACTTACTTTTTTTCATTATGCTGTCAATTACTGAGATGGGTGGTATTTGCAAATGAGTGTCCAACAAGAAAGTTAGTGCAATATTTTTTTCCTTTCTATAGAAATATCTGACAACCACAAAAAAAGAAGTATTACCACTTTTCTTACTGTCGTAAATATGGCTCAAAATGCCAAAGTGATGGAGTCTCAGCATTATAGGTGATGGCAGCTATGATGCAAACAGCTTAGTTATTCATTTAAATGGTAGACAGGTAGAGATTAGAGCTATTCTATCATTTTAATGAACACTAAGAAAAAGTTACCTGTGATGCATGAAATAATAAGTTGCATTCTTTGAAGGCAATAATAAAAGTTGGAGCTGTAGAAAAACTTTACGAAACTTTGAATAACTAAACAAAATTTCATATACTTGTTCCTAGCAGTTAAAAAAAGATACCTAAGATACTGTCGTGGTGGTGGTTCAGTTGCTAAGTTGTGTCCAGCTCTTTGAAAAGACCCCATGGATGACAACATGCTAGGCTCCTCTATCCCCCACTGTCTCCTGGAGTTTGCTCCAATTCACATCCATTGAGTTGGTGACACTGTCTAACAATCTCATCCTCTGACTAAGATATAGATTGGAAAAAATAAACCTGATGAGAATACATTGACATGGGAAGGTCCAGATGGAATAGGCCCAGATATAATTTATTTGGTAAGATCCTGGGAGTTGAGACCATATTCACCTGATAGAAGCGTTAGGGGAAGCACACTGATTGAAACCGCCCACCCTGGCCCGGCACCATAGTAACCATTTGCATGAGTTGTTTTATGACAGGAGGTCCTGATAAGGAATACAGAATTAATAAGCCACCACCAACCGGAAGAGTTCAGGAAGGGTGGAAAGGAGACACCACGTGTCCATCCACTTCCCAGAATCCCTCTTGCTAGCATCCATCTTGGCTGAGCGATGCGTGCACCACCGGGAAAGACTCTGAATTAGAGTGATTGGCCAAAGACCACCTGGAAACTAATCCCATCACCATAAAACCCGAGACTGGGAGCCACGTGGCAGAACAGTTCTCCTGGGTTCCCTTAATCCTACTGCTCTCCACCCGGTTGCCCTTTCCCAATAAAATCTCTTGCTTTGTCAGCATATGTGTCTCCTCGGACAATTCATTTCTGAGTGTTAGACAAAAGCCCAGTTTCGGGCCCTGGAAGGGATCTGCCTTCTTGCAACAGAAGGAGAAATTGGGAGGATATATACAATTGTCAAGTAAGGATTAATTGTGACTGCTGAGGCAATAAAAGAGTGGAAATTGCAAGATAACCTTGAGAATCAGAGTGAGCTGAGCTGAAAAGGTGAGAGAACTGTATACAATAGAAAGAGATTTAAGGCAATGAATAAGGTATTAGATAATGGCATAAGGAATTTGCTGCTGCTGCTAAGTCACTTCAGTCGTGTCTGACTCTGTGCGACCCCATAGATGGCAGCCCACCAGGCTCCCCTGTCCCTGGGATTCTCCAGGCAAGAACACTGGAGTGGGTTGCCATTTCCTTCTCCAATGCGTGAAAGTGAAAAGTGAAAGTGAAGTCACTGAGTCGTGTCCAACTCTCAGTGACCCCATGGACTACAGCCTACCAGGCTCCTCCATCCATGGGATTTTCCAGGCAAGAGTACTGGATTAGGGTGCCATTGCCTTCTCCGATAAGAAATTTAGATGTTATTTAATATTCAATTCAAAGGTTTTTTTGAATGTAAAGACAGAGCATGATCCCTATCCTGAATGGTATCTAATAAGAAATTAATTAATTGATTTAACAAAACTGTACTGGTGTCATGACCACTGATGTTTACTTAGAAGCTGATTGCTGATTATGCCAATTACATACCATGGAAGTTTCCAAGGGGATGTTCATACTGTCTGAAACTTGTTTTCACTTTGATAGAGATTCTAATTATTTTCTGGCAAACTAAAATGAAACTGGAGTAATGAAATAAAAATCTCTGTTCTGAGGAGAAATAAAATATATTTAGTACTGAACATATATCATTAGGGGCTAAGGTATCCCATGTAAAATTTGAGAAGAGTTATCAAAACTTTTTCCTGTGCTGTTGACTATTAAGAAAAGGACTTGTTCTCTTTCTTGTTCGAGTCTCATTTGCAAATACCACCCATCTTGGTAATTGACGGCATAATGCAAAAAGTAAGTTTTCATCACAAATTGTACTTCCTTTCCCTCTACAGAAAAGAAATCTATCAAAGTAATAGCAAAAATTGAATGGGTGTGGTTGGCAAAGGAATGTTTAAGTCTTTGCATACAAACCACTATGTATCACATGCCTGTAGGGATGATATTAAAACCATTCAACAGCTTGTGCAATATGCTTACTTACCAACAGCCAGAGTAATGCCCACAGTAAACAATCACTTTGGCCCACTGATATTTCCAGCCTGAAAATCAGCTTCTTATGGCTAGCTTCGTATGTTTTAGGATGTGGTCTGGGCCAAACACAAGCTCCATTCTAGGTGAGTGAGTATAAATTAAACATTGTTTTCTTATCACTTAAATGGTAAACATCACTGAACAGCCTACCTATATTAAGGTGACACTATGTCTACTTGCTTACCAGTGTCTGAAAAGTGCTTGATATGTGGTAATTTCTGAGATGATTCTTATGAGGAAACATAAAGACAGTGGCTAGCACAGAAGCTGCTTAGTATCACTTTTTAAATGTAATAAACAGGAATGTAGGCAATATGAATGCTCCATTTTGTCAGTTAAGTTATTTTGTTAATTGGATTATATTTGCCAAGATTTTAAACATGTAATGAGTCAAATAAAATAAAAATAAAGATCAATCTGTACCTTCCTATTCCAAATAAGTAAACTTGAAAGGATGTCATTTTTATTTTGTATCAGTAAAGGAAGGATATTTGTAAATGTAATTGATTTGGGTTAATAATATCTCAAAAATAAAACTTAAAAATAATATGAACTATTTTGAGAATTGTGAGAATAGGAAGCAGTTCCTCATGGAGTGGAAGAGGGAAAGATGATAATAATAGACTGTCAGGGAATGTTTGACAGAAGGAGTCCTGTGTGCTGTTTCCTATCTCTCTTGAGCCCTCTGTTCCTTATCAGTTCCAGCCAGGAGCAAGAGGAGTGGCAAGCCACTCCCAGGACTGAGATCAAAGAGATGGGATGCTTGCATAGGATTTCCTTCACTCAGTTCCGTTCAGTTCAGTCGCTCAGTCGTGTCCGACTCTTTGCGACCTCATGAATTGCAGCACACCAGGCCTCCATGTCCATCACCAACTCCCAGAGTTCACTCAGACTCACGTCCATCGAGTTGGTGATGCCATCCAGCCATCTCATCCTCTGTCGTCCCCTTCTCTTCCTGCCCCCAATCCCTCCCAGCATCAGAGTCTTTTCCAATGAGTCAACTCTTCGCATGAGGTGGCCAAAGTACTGGAGTTTGAGCTTTAGCATCATTCCTTCCAAAGAAATCCCAGGGCTGATCTCCTTCAGAATGGACTGGTTGAATCTCTATGCAGTCCAAGGGACTCTCAAGAGTCTTCTCCAACACCACAGTTCAAAAGCATCAATTCTTCGGCGCTCAGCCTTCTTCACAGTCCAACTCTCACATCCATACATGACCACTGGAAAAACCATAGCCTTGACTAGACCTACCTTAGTCGGCAAAGTAATGTCTCTGCTTTTGAATATGCTATCTACGTTGGTCATAACTTTGTTTCTCATGATGTACTCTGCATAGAAGTTAAATAAGCAGGGTGACAATATACAGCCTTGACATACTCCTTTTCCTATTTGTAACCAGTCTGTTGTTCCATGTCCAGTTCTAACTGTTGCTTCCTGACCTGCATATAGGTTTCTCAAGAGGCAGGTCAGGTGCTCTGGTATTCCCATCTCTTTCAGAATGGCTGTGCTTTACTGGAGCAGCCGTGAAAAGATACCCCATGTCCAAGGTAAGAGAAACCCAAGTAAGATGATAGGTGTTGCAAGAGGGCATCAGCGGGCAGACACACTGAAACCATACTCACAGAAAACTAGTCAATTTAATCACACTAGGACCACAGCCTTGTCTAACTCAAAGAAACTAAGCCATGCCCTGTGGGGCCACCCAAGATGGGCAGGCATGGTGGAGAGGGCTGACAGAAATTGGTCCACTAGAGAAGGGAATGGCACTTCAGTATTCTTGCCTTGAGAACCCCATGAACAGTATGAAAAGGCAAAATGATAGGATACTGCAAGAGGAACTCCCCAGGTCAGTAGGTGCCCAATATGCTACTGGAGATCAGTGGAGAAATAACTCCAAAAAGAATGAAGGGATGGAGCCAAAACAAAAACAATACCCAGCTGTGGATGTGACTGGTGACAGAAGCAAGGTCCGATGCTGTAAAGAGGAACCTGGAATGTTAGGTCCATGAATCAAGGCAAATTGGAAGTGATCAAACAGGAGATGGCAAGAGTGAACGTCGACATTCTAGAAATCAGCAAGCTAAAATGGACTGGAATGGGTGAATTTAACTCCATGACCATTATATCTACTACTGTGGGCAAGAATCCCTTAGAAGAAATGGAGTAGCCATCGTGGTCAACAAAAGAGTCTGAACTGCAGTACTTGGATGCAATCTCAAAAACGACAGAATGATATCTGTTCGTCTCCAAGGCAAACCATTCAATATCACAGTTATCCAAGTCTATGCCCCAACCAGTAATGCTGAAGAAGCTGAAGTTGAACGGTTTTATGAAGACCTACAAGATCTTTTAGAACTAACACCCAAAAAAGATGTCCTTTTCATTATAGGGGACTGGAATGCTAAAGTAGGAAGTCAAGAAACACCTGGAGTAACAGGCAAATTTGGCCTTGGAATGCGGAATGAAGCAGGGCAAAGACTAATAGAGTTTTGCCAAGAAAATGCACTGGTCATAGCAAACACCCTCTTCCAACAACACAAGAGAAGACTCTACACGTGGACATCACCAGATGGTCAACACCGAAATCAGATTGATTATATTCTATGCAGCCAAAGATGGAGAAGCTCTATACAGTCAACAAAAACAAGACCAGGAGCTGACTGTGGCTCAGATCATGAACTCCTTATTGCCAAATTCAGACTTAAATTGAAGAAAGTAGGGAAAACCGCTAGACTATTCAGGTATGACCTAAATCAGATCCCTTATGATTATACAGTGGAAGTGAGAAATAGATTTAAGGGACTAGATCTGACAGATAGAGTGCCTGATGAACTATGGACGGAGGTTCGTGACATTGCACAGGAGACAGAGATCAAGACCATCCCCATGGAAAAGAATGCAAAAAACCAAAATGGCTGTCTGAGGAGGCCTTACAAATAGCTGTGAAAAGAAGAGAAGCAAAAAACAAATGAGAAAAAGAAAGATATAAGCATCTGAAGGCAAAGTTCCAAAGAATAGCAAGAAGAGGTAAGAAAGCCTTCCTCAGCGATCAATGCAAAAAAAATAGAGGAAAACAACAGAATGGGAAAAACTAGAGATCTCGTCAAGAAAATTAGAGATACAAGGGAGCATTTCCTAATTAGCCTTTCCATATGGTGAAAGGGATTGATTATCTACGATCCTCTTTTGATATGGATTGCCTTTTGGCCTTATGGCCTCTATTGCCCCTTGTTTCCTTGGTAACTTATGAAGTCTGGTCTTTTGATCTTTATCTGAAGAAGCTACCTTGTAAAACGGTATATGTACTCACACAGAATTCAGTAAAGCACCCTCGTTCCACCAGAGACTTGGGTCCCCGTGTCCTTCCTTTTCTCTCTCTCTGTTTCTGGCTGATTCCCTGGAGTGCGAAGGCCAGCTGCGTAACCCAGGGAATATTAGCCTCTTTCCTTCTTTCACTTTCTAATCATCGACTTCAGACCACCAGGTTCCGGTCCATTAAATGACCCCAACAATAGACAACATCCATGAAACTGATGGACTTGAAAGATAGAAATTATTATGGAGAAAAAGTTTGAGTTTCAAAAGTCAGAGTTTTGAAAAGTGATATCTACCAAAGCCCTTGGGATTTATTCGTTTGAACCAATGATGCCATTTGTCTAATTCTCTATTTTGAAGTCCATTAAGACCTCTCAGAAATGTTCTTATAGGCTATTGCATACTGTTTCAGAGATCTTCTTTCCGTTAATTTCTTTCTCTTGACTTTCAAAATATTCAGCACTTTTTAAACTCAATATATACTGCGGTCACTGACCTAGTGCCTAGGCATGGATTGCTTTAGCTGCAACAGACGCTTTCACTCTGGGGGCCTTGAAGGATCAAGAAGTATGACAGAGGCCCACAGAGCTCAACACGGTGGGGTCAGTTCAGGGAGCAAGTGTGGTTTTCATCATCTGGCGAAGCATGTGCGTTTCTTGTTATAAACAGAAAGATGAGACATTTCATTTGTGTTGTAAATCATTGTTTCAAATGAGCTAGTTCAGATGTCACCTTTGTGAAGGCTTTATTTTTTCCTTTTTAAGGTTACTCCAATAATTTACATATACCATTTTAATGGTATTTCCCCCCATTTTGCTATAAGTATCCTCTCCTCCAATGGGCTGTCATAAAAGGGCAAAGGACATTTTTTTTGTTCATTTTTGTATCTCCATGTCTAGTTTGGTACTTGATACAGTGGTACCTTATAACTTTTTTTGTTTGTTGTTTCATTTGTGTGTTTTTATAATGAACATAAGTTTTGCAATAGATAGAGCTGTTTCTCATAGACTTTCTTGCCCACTTAAACACTGATGAAACTTCACATTGCTAAATTATGATTGTTAGTTGGGTAATCAAAATGTAACCATGTAATATTCTAAGGTCAGTTCTTTCTATTTTTAATTATATGCTTTCCTTAATTTGTGCTCAGTTCTAAGATTTTGAACTGTGTTTTTATGTTTATTCTTTTAAAATTTTCATTGTGTGTTCTTTTTATTAAGAATATAACCCCATTAATTCTTGTTTATTCCCCCCAAACAGAAATATATAATAGTTATGTTCTAGATTATTAAAATTTTTTAATTAGTTAAAATTAGATACATATATAAAATACATAAAAAAGAAAAGAAATACTGCAAGTAGCAGGAAAATAGCCTCACATTGAGTTACTGAGAAAGATGATATATTTTTATCTTTTCAGATTCTCGTTGTGTTTATCAGCTGTATTTAGCACAGTCAGTAAGGGACTGACAATTGGTGAAAGGTCAGAGAAAAACTTTTGACGTGTTTCAGTTCAAAGTGTTGTCAAAAAATTGAATAAATTTATAATAACACTAAGAACTGCCACTGGGTATCCAGTTAAATGCATATCGAAAAATCAGTTTTAGGACAAATTAGATCTATGTCTTGCACTAAACAGGGAAATGGACTGGTGAAACTATTCATTGACATGGGGTGGAACTAGCATGTTGAAAACTGGGGCATCTAATGCCTGAGTTGAGGACAAACCTTGATTTTTTTAAGCACAGAAGCAGCAAAGGGATGTGCCTCAGACACAGGAAGACTTTGGGCTTTATCACCTGCCTGGACTCACAATAGGGAGGGTGTTGGTGCCACAGTGTGAGTTCTGAGTCAGTCTAACGGTTACACCCCTAGCTACTGATGTATAGGTGGCAGAGGACAAAAGCTGGGAGCTATAAATGCAGAGTGCCCTCTTTTCCTCATCTTTTATGGAGACTCATCCAGACAGGTATGGTGCTTGTTCTTTGCAGGGAGATATGCCCCGATTGGCTGTCGGCATGTGTTGTGAGCTAATTTAGGTTCACCAAACGTACCTGGAAATCTCTATAGCTGAACCCCTCACTTCTGTGTCTGAGACTTTTTATTTTGTGAGGTGGATACAGTAAGCAGGAAGAATAAAATACTGCTCAGGTAAGATTTCTACTCAGAAGTTTTTTCAAAGGAGACTATGAATTATAATGCAGAAGGACATTGCGCTCACTGCCTGGTTCTGAAAGAAAGCCTGTCTTTGATAGCTGGAGAACAAGTAATTCTAAAGATCAAAATACTTGTTATCATAATAAGAAACCTAAATCTGTGCCTGGGCATGTATTATTTTCCAAAATGTTCAGGTATGTATTATTCTCTGTCACTTCAGTGTTCAAAAGCTAAAAGGAAATGTGTGATGGGGGGAATAGTGAAATCATTACAGCCAGCCAGGTGGATTGTTTTCAGGCCTCCTCAGCTAATGCTTCCTTATCCTGTTAGCTCCTTTGAGGTCACTCTTCAGGTTCCCCCTTGCTTCTCCAGTCCCTGGAGAATCTGGCAACATGACAGGGTAGACAGTTGACTACAGCAGAAGTAGGCAAACTGAGGCCTGTAGGCCCAGCCTAGCTCTGGCCTGCACGGTGAGTGTGGCTTCCACACTTTGAAAAACAAAAAACCAAATCAGAATCTGTGACAGAGACCATAAGAGGCCTGAACCTGTGTCTAAAATACGCAGTCTGGCCTTAACAGTGACGTTTGTCAACCACTGCCAGTCATTTGAATTTTATTTTGCAATGAATTTTGTTCTTTTCATCCTTGCTTTTTTTCACAGACACTTCTGACCTCCTCTTACTACTTCCCATGCACATCTTGACCTCCAGAACAGCATCAGCTATCTTTCAGTTTCTACAAGGCTGCAAACTCCTTCTCCCACATGTCTCCGTGTCCTTGCACGTGCTCTTCCTGCTTTCTGGAATGTTCTCCACTTTATCCTGCATCTTTTGTGACCTGTACCTGTTGTAAAGTTCATCTACTTTATTTTTACTTCTCTGAATAAGGCAATATACACAATGCTGATAACTAATGAATATTATTGAATAATTAAATCTTATCAAATAAATGAATTTGAGCAAACTCTGGGAGATAGTGGAGGACAGAGGAGCCTGGCATGCTGCAGTCCATGAGATTGCAGAGTTGGACACAACTTAGTGACTGAACAACAACAATCAAATACATAATATCTAGCCAGAGAGAAAATTACAGACACTGTAGAGTAAGCCAGTGGCAAATTTGTGGTTCCTGTTATCACTGATCATGTGGCTGTTGATGGCAGCTCTCACCCTGCCTTGGTTATTTATTATCTGCATAAATAATGCAGCGCTTATTTTTTCATCTTTCTTTCTTTACCTTTTTTACTTTTTTCTGGTAAAAAAGGTAAAGTCCAGGGTCTTGAAAATTAGTGTCCTAGTGAATTAAGCAACGGTGGGGAAGGAAGATGATATTTTAGGAGAGAAAAAGCAATGGTAACAGCAAGTGATTTTGCAAGGAGAAATAGGTATCAGATAGTGTGTTTGTTACAGAAAAGAATTAAGATCAGTAGCCACCGTTGGCCATTTTAAAGCCCTGAGTGTTGCCATGGCTACACTGAGGAAACTGTTATGGTCACCCTTAGAGTACACACAAGGATAAAGGGGATTTAGTGCATTTAGATACAAATATGAATAACAAAAAGTTTGTTTTCAAATCAAAAGGAGAAATTGAAAATGGATTTGTTGTCTATACCAGCTATGGGAATTAGAGTTTGGAAAAACTAAGGTAATTGGCATATGTGCTAGGTTACAAAAAAAGATGTGATAATTTAGAACTAATCCTGAAAAAATGATGTTCTAATTTGAAATCTTAATAAGAGGGCAAAAGGTCCCTTTTAGGGAATAAACTGAACCTAGTACCATAGGTAAACAATATCCATATTCTTAAATGATGCTTTAGAAATAATAAAATACAAAAGTGAGTAGCCTATTTATTCCAAGCTTGCATTTTATGTTTGAAAAATTCTTATACTTTTAAGTTGCTCAAAAACAGTTCTTGTTCATTGCCTGTTTTCCCCTGACCTTGAAGAAATCTGTGATTAAACTCCACCTCCATATATTCCCATTTTAGAGTCATCTAGCAGAGCTGTGCTTTAGTCAATATATGCCTTCATCTCTTATTCTGACTTGACTTGAATTTCTTTTGTGATTTTTTTCTCCTAGAAAAGTCTAATTCAACCTTCAGTATCAAGCTCACTCCTTCTGTGGGCAAGTGAAACAGTGGGCAAGTGAAACAGTAGCCAATTGTCAGATTTCATTTAACTTAATCTCCTTGAAACTCCACCTATCTCATTTACCTGTTTTCTCTTCAAAGTGGGAAATAACTGGTATAATCATTTTTACTATGGAGTCACTTTTTATTATCATTTAAAAAGCATCTAAAAGGATATATCACTTACTGTCCTTTTGATATGTAAGGTCAATAAGTTATTATGTAGCAGGCAGGAAGATAACACTGTATATTTTATTTATTTCATTTTCCTGACTTGGGAAACTTTTGATTTCATCTAGAGAATATGAAAAAACCTTAACAATACTGTGTAAAGCTCATTTTACTCAATATTTTGGTTTATATATTTACCAAATTGATATTGTCTAAATCAAAAGGAAAACATGTCCAATTCTTCCAGTTTGCCAAATTGATATTGTCTGATTCAAAAGGAAAACATTTCCAGTTTTAAATTCAGTGGACTTTTATTATTGTTTTTGTTCAGTAGCTGAGTCATGTCTGACTCTTTGCTACCCCGTGGACTGTAGCATACCAGGCTTCCCTGTCCTTCACTATCTCTCAGAGTTTGCTCAAACTCATGTCCATTGAGTCAGTGATGCCATTGAACTATCTCATCCTCTGTTGCCCCCTTCTCCTGTTCTCAGTCTTTCCCAGCATCAGAGTCTTTTCCAGTGAGTTGACTCTTGGCATTAGATGATCAAAGTATTGGAGCTTCAGCTTCAGCGTCAATCCTTCCAATGAATATTCAGGGCTGATTTCCTTCAGGATTGACTGGTTTGATCTCCCTACTGTCCAAGGGACTCTCAAGAGTCTTCTCCAGCATCCCAGTTCAAAAGCATCAATTCTTTGATGCTCAGCCTTCTTTATGATCCAACTTTCACATCTGTACATGACTACTGGAAAAACTATAGCTTTGACTGTATGGACTTCTGTTGGCAAAGTGATGTCTCTGCTTTTTTCCCTGCTGTCTATGTTTGTCATAGCTTTCCTCGCAAGGAGAAAGTGCTTTTTAATTTTGTGGCTGTAATCACTGTCCACAGTGATTTTGGATCCCAAGAAAATAAAATCTGCCACTTTTTATATTTTTCCCCCATCTATTTGCCATGAAGTGATGGTACCAGATGCCATGATCTTATTTTTTTGAGTGTTAAATTTTAAGCCAGCTTTTAATCTTATTTTTTGCTGTATGTAATGTTATGTGTTCTGAAACTTTGAACTTTGCTTTTAAATGTGATTCCAAAATTCCTGGTGGAACTTGGAGAAGAAAGTTCCAAATATTATTAATCACAGCTGTCTATATTCCTTTTGACAACTTCTACTGTTCACAATATCACTTAGGCTTAGTGAGCCAGGAAATACTGCTCTTTCTTTTACACTTAGCCTTTCAGGGGTGTGTAGATAAGGCCATCAGTGAGCTTGCCAGCACACAGACTCATAACCATGCTCTGGTGCAGACCACTGATTCTTCCCTCTTTAGTCATTCTTGTCACTCTCTTTCAATCAGTTGACCAAGAGCGGTCACCTTGACCTAAGGGCAGCTAGTCTGGGTAATAACCTTTGCATGCAGCTGTCAGGAAGAGATGAGTTTGGAACATCACATTCACTCACAGTAATTTTCATTAGAAACATGTGTGATCTTTGCAATTAAATGTGGAGCACATGTGCACACTGCTATATTTAAAATGGATAACCAAGAAGGACCTATTGTATAGCACATGGAAGTCTAAGTTATGTGGCAGCCTGGATGGGAGGGGACTTTTGGGGAGAATGAATACATATATATGTTTGGCTGAATCCCTTCACTGTTCACCTGAAACGATCACAAGGTTGTTATTAGGCGATACCCCAAAGCAAAATAAAAAAAAATTTTTTTAAAAAGGAGGATGAGATGAAAAGGATGCAAACACGTCAACTACATGGTAGGGTTAGGGCCATGAGGCTTTACAAAAAAGTAAAATTATAATCTAGCACATTTTCGCCAGAGATGGAAGGAGAGACCATGTGACCTCTGGGTGTGACTGAAAGGTCATCCCCCCTGAACCGCCTCCATGTTTGAGGCAATAGCTTTACAGTTCTCTCTTCCCACCCATTTCCCCCCCGCACCTCCCCCCCGCCGCCAGAGGTTAACTTGAGCTCCTTACAGACTGAAGAACTGAGCAGAAACAAATGAGATTCTTGTCATTTAAGCCATCCTCCCTGAGCAGGATATCAGTGTGCTTCATCCTCTGCCACTGCTCCTGCTCTGTGCAGTCAGCCTGCACCATGAACAAGGATCTGACAGGCGGCCATTATCCCTTCAGGGAATGTCATGAGCTTGCTGCTTTTCCTTGGACAGCAAGTCCCCAAAGAATTGTAGCACTGTCAAAATTTAAACATGGCTCAGCTTTCCTTAAATGTGCTTCTCTGAGAAACATGCAGTTTCTTTGTCCTTAATAGGCAATTGAACTATTTCTGAATTGAATTCCTATTTGAATTGAATTCCTCAGCGATCAATGCAAAGAAATAGAGGAAAACAACAGAATGGGAAAGACTAGAGATCTCTTCAAGAAAATTAGAGATACCAAGGGAACATTTCATGCAAGGATGGGCTCAATAAAAGACAGAAATGGTATGGACCTAACAGAAGCAGAAGATATTAAGAAGAGGTGGCAAGAATACACAGAAGAACTGTACAAAAAAGATCTTCACGACCCAGATAATCATGATGATGTGATCACTAATCTAGAGCCAGACATCTTGGAATGTGAAGTCAAGTGGGCCTTAGAAAGCATCACTACGAACAAAGCTAGTGGAGGTGATGGAATTCCAGTTGAGCTGTTTCAAATCCTGAAAGATGATGCTGTGAAAGTGCTGCACTCAAT